>VWZX01010709.1:0-43514 GCA_013399015.1 Galbula dea
GGGGGTCATAGGTACCCCTCGGGAGGGTCACAGACGCCCCATGGGTCACAAATACCCCCCGGGGGGGTCACATATGCCCTGGCGGAGTAAGACACGCAGTGGGGCGCTGTCAATCACGTTTCGCCCCGCCCCCGCCCCGCCTCTTCCTAATCGCGGCCCAATCAGCTTTCCCGTGGGCGTGGCCTCCGCCTGTATTTGCGTGGGTGGGCTGCGCTCAGCTACTTCCGGTAACGCCGTGGTTGTGCTTCCGGGTCGCCGGCCGGTAGTGGCCTAGGTAGCTCCCGGTGCTGTCCCCCCTCCCCACACACACACACTCCCCTCCCCGCCATGTCTACGCTGTTTCCGTCGCTGCTGCCCCGCGTCACAGAGTCCTTGTGGTTCAACCTCGACCGGCCTTGCGTGGACGAGACCGAGCTGCAGCAGCAGGAGCAGCAGCACCAGGCCTGGGTGGGTCCCGGGGCCTGGTGTGGGGCCCACAGGGAGGGGAGAGGAGTACTGGGCCTAGGTGGGTTCCAGGACCGTGGGGAGCTGGCCACGGGGCCTAGGTGTGTCCTGAGGCCTGTATGGGGAGCAGGGCGTGGGCCTAGGTGGGCTCCGGGACCCTGGGGGACTGGGCACGGGGCCTAGGTGGGCTAGGCATGTGTGGGGAGTGGAGCATGGGACCTAGGACCGATGTGGGGAGGAGAGCACAGGGTCTTGGTGGGTTCTCGGACCCTGGGGGAGTGGGCGCAGGGCCTAGGCGAGCCTCGGGGCTATGGGGAGTGGGTCAGTGGCCTATGTGGGCTCCAGAGATGGTTTGGGGCTTAGTGAAGCAGGCACTGGCTTACTGCAGTGATCTCTGGGCTGCTCTTTTGTATCCCACAACGGCTCCAGAGCTGTGCAGGGTTTGACTGAAGCACTGGTGCTAAACCCTAGCTCCTAATGAATTAATTAACTTTTTCCCAGAGAAGAGGGTGGGTGGTTTCTGATCCCATCACCCACAAGTGCTCCACTGCTTTGGTACCACAGCCCTAAGGCAGCCCCTTAGGGAAAACCACCTGTTTGATTAAAGCTTTAAAAAAAATACATCTCAGTGATTAAAATATCATCATTGAATCATTTAGATTAATAATTGAAACCCCAGCACCTGGGAGAGGTTCTGAGTCCCTCTGGGTAGGAGGTGCTGAAGTGTTTTTAATTGAGCTTTAATTATCTACAGTGGTTGAGCTCATCTGGTTAAAGAGAGAACTCCAGTTTGGTTTTTTTGTTCATTAAAAAAGGGAAAACTTTGTGTCTTAAGCTCTCCTTGTGCTCCTCAAGACACACAAGAGAACATCTCTAGTCCTCTCCACCCTGAGGTTGCTCCACATTGAAGAGAGCCAAAGAACTAGTGGAGAGAGTCCATGGGAGACTAGGGAGATGCTGAGGGACCTGGAGCCTCTGTGGCAGGAGGAAAGGCTGAGAGCCCTGGGGCTGCTGAGCATGGAGAAGAGCAGCCCCAGCGGGGAGCTGCTCCATGCTGAGCAAGAGCTGCAGGCTGGGGACAAGAGGCTGGGGCCAGACTCTGCTCACTGGTGCCCAGGGCCAGGCCAAGGGGCACTGGGCACCAACTGGAGCCCAGGAGGTTCCAGCTGAGCAGGAGGAGAAGCTTGTTTGTTGTGAGGGTGTTGGAGCCCTGGCCCAGGGTTTGCAGAGAGGCTGTGGAGTCTCCTTGTGTGGAGAGATTGCCAAGGCAGCTGGAGGTGACCCTGGGCAAGCTGGGAGGTTGGACTAGTTGACCTCCAGAAAGTCCCTTCCAACCCCCACCATGCTGGATCCTGGGGTTCTGTGAGTTCTGGAGGGCTAGTCTACCTGTGGGGTGCTGTTGGGGTGCCAGGGTGCTATTGGGGTACTCACCCACCTCCTGTCTCTTCTCTCCCCAGCTCCAGAGCATAGCAGAGAAGGATAACAACCTGGTGCCAATTGGGAAGCCAGCATCTGAGGTGGGTGTGGATGGGATGGGGAGGTCCCAAAGCCCTACCCGAGGTGGGAGAAGGCACAGGGGTCAAGTCCAGGAGGATTTGGGGTGCTGGAGCTGTTGTATCCACAGCATTATGATGAAGAGGAGGAGGAGGATGATGAGGATGATGAAGACAGTGAAGAGGACTCAGAGGATGATGAGGACATGCAGGATATGGATGAGATGAATGATTACAATGAGTCACCTGATGATGGGGAGATAAATGAGGTAGGAAAAGACCCAGGGCTGGGGCAACCACCCTGAGTCCCTACTCCACCAGGACTGTAACTGGGAGTGCAGTCTCAACCTTTCTTCTTCCCCAGGTGGACATGGAGGGGGCAGAGCAGGATCAGGACCAGTGGATGATCTGATTCTGCAGCAAACACTCTGAAGTAAAGTCTTGGGAGGCTTGGGAGGGCAGAGCCTTCACCCAGCACTGGGTTGAGACCTTGGGTTGAGGTTTGGTGAATATCATCCTGCCATGGGGCCACTCTGGGAGGGCTGTGGTGGGGCAGGAGGGGTCAAAGTGAAGTGGAATAATGCTGAGGAATCATGGGGGCTGCAGTGGTTTTTTCTAATAAAAGCTGGTTTTTAGGAAAACTGCCTCAAATCTGGTGTGTGAAGTGCAGTAGTGTAGGCTGAGAGCTGCAGCAGGCTAGGGTCACAAAATCCAGCATGGCTGGGGTTGGAAGGGACCTCTGGAGATCACCCAGGCCAACCCCCTGCTCCAGCAGGCTCACCCACAGCAGCTTGTCCAGGGTCACCTCCAGCTGCCTTGGCAATCTCTCCACACAAGGAGACTCCACAGCCTCTCTGNAGCAGAGGAGAGGGGGAAGAGAACCTCCCTCCACCTGCTGCTGGTCACACTCTTCTCCCTGCAGCCCAGGAGACCGTTGGCCTTCTTGGCTACAAGAGCACGTTGCTGCCACCTGGTGACCTTCTTGTCCCCCAGCACTCAGGTTCTTTTCCATGGAGCTGCTTTCCAGCAGCTCAGCCCCTAACCTGTCCTGCTCCATGGGATCATTCCTCCCCAGGTGCAGGAGCCTCCACTTGCCCTTGCTGACCTCCAGGAGGTTCCTCAGCCCCAGCTCTCAGCCTGTCCAGCTCTCCCTGCCTGGCAGCACAGCCTGAGCCTGGCTCCCCCACTCCTCCCAGTGTGGCACCAGCAGCAAACTGCCTGAGGCTGCACTCTGTGCCTCCAGCCAGGCCATGGATGAAGATGTTGAACCAGACAGCTCCGTACTGGCCTCTCCACCCCTCTCCCACCATCCCCTCCCATGCAACCCTGACACAAGACCCCCTTTTTCCACCACAAACCACAGCAAGCACCATGTTTTCTCTCCTAAAGCCATGTTTAGGGCTCAGTATGGTTCCTCAGCTCATCACCCATGGTCACCATACCCTCCAGGATCTTCTCAGGGGTTCCCAAGGTAGCAGAGCTCAGCGATGCCATCGGGGATGGCTCGGAAGTACTCCAGGCTGGCTCTGTGCACCTTGCACTGGTACTTGCCACAGGTTTTGGCATACTGCAGGAAATGAGGAGCCCCTGGGAAGAGGACATTGTCAGCCAGGATGGTAGCCCTCTGGGCTAGCAGCTGGTGGCTCTCCAGGAGCCGTAGGTCCCGCAGGTAGCACTTCTTCCAGTGATCCATGAAGACAAAGTCGACCTGCAGCAAGCCATGCTTCTCCCGCAGCTGAGGGATCACCTCCTCCGAGGGGCCCACGATCAGTTCCACCTGCAGGGGACCTCCCTGGGCTTGAGCTTCTGGGGTTCTTACCCACCCCTGGGGTGACAATCCCACAGCCCTTGTCACTGCTCCTCAAGAGGGAGGGATCTGCATGGGAAAGGAGCTCGCTTTTCCCTTCCCAAGGATGGGGAGTGTAGGGTGGGAGAATTGTGGAGTTATGGAATGGGTTGGGCTGAAGTGACCTTTCCAGGTTATCTAGTGCAACCTCCTGCAGTCAGCAGGGACATCTGCAACTAGAGCAGGTTGCTCACAGCCCCAACCAACCTGAGCTGCAACGGTTCCAGGGCTGGGACATCTCCCACCTCTCTGGACAACCTGGGACAGGGGCTCAACACACTCAGAGGAAAACATTGCTTCCTTAGATGTAGTCTAAATCTCCTCTTTTGGCTTCAAACCATCAGTCCTTGTCCTGTCACAACAGGTCCTGATGAAAAGTCTCTCTCCACCTTTCTTCTAGGTCTCTTAAAGCACTGAAAGGCCCCAACAAGGTCTCCCTGGAGTCTTCTCCAGACTGAACAAGCCCAACTCTCTCAGCTTGCCCTCACAGTAGAGGGGTTCATAGAATCATGAGTTCCTTTTGCTTGGAAGATACATTGAGAATCAAGCCCAACCCTTAACCAGCACTGCCAGGTCACCACTAACCCATGGCCCTCAGCACCACATCTCCAAGGGCTTTCCAACCCCTCCAGGGATGGGGACTCCACCACTGCCCTGGCCAGCCTGGGCCAGGCCTTCATAACCCTTGCCAGCAAGAAATTGTTCCTCGTGGCCAACCTGAACCTCCCCTGGCACAACTTGAGGCTGTTTCCTCTTGTCCTCTCCCTTGTCCCTTGGCAGAAGAGCCCAAGCCCCACCTGGCTCCAGCCTCCTCTCAGGGAGCTACAGAGAGCCAGAAGGTCTCCCCTGAGCCTCCTCTTCTCCAGGCTAAGCAAGCCCAGTTCCCTTAGCTGCTCCTCAGAACCCTTGTGCTCTAGCCCCTTCCCCACCTTCCTTGTCCTTCTCTGCCCACACTCCAGCACGTCCATGTCATTCTTGGAGCGAGGAGCCCAGAACTAGATGCAGTATTTGAGGTCTGCCCCTTGGATCATTTCTGTAGCCTCCTCTGGCCCTGCTCCACAAGCTCCATGTCTCTGCTGTGCTGAGCACTCCAGAGCTGGCCCCAGCACTGTAGGTGAGCTCTCCTCAGACCACAGCAGATGAACACAATCCCTTTCCCTCAACCTGCTGCCTCCCAACCCAGGTGCAGAACCTCAAGCTGGTCAACATGCCAGGTTCTCCCCCATGGCAGGACCATCCTAGACCCAAGGTGCAGAGCCAGTTTCCCAGTGCCCAGGCACAGTGCTCACCTTCTGCTCATCAAAGCCAGCCAACCTGATGACCTTCTCAGCCACAGCAGCATGCCCAGGGTTGATCTCCACGGTGTAGAGGCGTGCTCCTGGTGGCAGCCCTTGTGCCAGCAGCACCGTGGCGTAGCCGCAGTAGGTGCCTAGCTCCAGCACCCACAGCGGTGCCCGTTGGACCAGCAGCCTCTCCACGATCCGTCCTACCACCAAGGACATCCCACCTCAGCACCCAAGGGTGCCCAAGGTGGGGGTGTACCCACCCTCTCCACCTCCTTCCTTCATCAGAGAGAAGGTGCCAAGAGGTTCTCCAGAGCGGTGATGGTGCCCTGGTCATACCAAGGGTTCTACAGCCATGTCAATGATGCTGTGGCCTTGCCAATGGTGCCATGGGCACACCATCAGTGCCACAGCCATACTGGTGAGGCCAAGGCCATGCCATCAAGGCCACAGTCATGCTGGTGGTGCCATGACCACACCAATGGTGCCAGAGCCATGCTGATGCTTCCATGGCCACAGCAAGGGTGCCAGAGCCATCCTGGTGGTGCCATGACCACGCCAAGGGTGCCAGAGCCATGCTGATACTTCCATGACCACACCAAGGGTGCCAGAGCCATGCTGATGGTTCCATGGCCACACAAATGCTACCACGGCCATGCAAACATACCATGACCATGCCAGAGGTGCCACAGCCATGCTGATGGTTCCATGGCCACACAAATGCTACCACGGCCATGCAAACATACCATGACCATGCCAGAGGTGCCACAGCCATGCTGATGGTTCCATGGCCACACAAATGCTACCACGGCCATGCAAACATACCATGACCATGCCAGAGGTGCCACAGCCATGCTGATGGTTCCATGGCCACACAAATGCTACCACGGCCATGCAAACATACCATGACCATGCCAGAGGTGCCACAGCCATGCTGATGGTTCCATGGCCACACAAATGCTACCACGGCCATGCAAACATACCATGACCACACCAAGGGTGCCAGAGCCATGCTGATGGTTCCATGGCCACGCCAATGGTGCCACGGCCATGTCAACATTGCCACAGCCATCCCAACATACCATGACCAGACCAAGGGTGCCACAGCTATGCTGGTGGTGCCATGGTCACACCACCAGTGCCACAGCCTTGCTGATGGTTCCATGGCCACACCAATGGTGCCACGGCCATGTCAACATTGCCACAGCCATCCCAACATACCATGACCAGACCAAGGGTGCCACAGCCATGCTGATGGTTCCATGACCAGACCAAGGGTGCCACAGCCATGCTGATGGTTCCATGGCCACACCAATGGTGCCACGGCCATGTCAACATTGCCACAGCCATCCCAACATACCATGACCAGACCAAGGGTGCCACAGCTATGCTGGTGGTGCCATGGTCACACCACCAGTGCCACAGCCTTGCTGGTGGTTCCATGGCCATAGAAATGGTGCTACAGCCACACCAACATACCATGACCACACCAAGGGTGCCACAGCCATGCTGATGGTTCCATGGCCACACAAATGCTACCACGGCCATGCAAACATACCATGACCATGCCAGAGGTGCCACAGCCATGCTGATGGTTCCATGGCCACACCAATGGTGCCATGGCTGTGTCAACATTGCCACAGCCATGCCAACATACCATGACCAGACCAAGGGTGCCACAGCCATGCTGATGGTTCCATGACCAGACCAAGGGTGCCACAGCCATGCTGATGGTTCCATGGCCACACCAATGGTGCCATGGCCACGTCAACATTGCCACAGCCATGCCAACATACCATGACCAGACCAAGGGTGCCACAGCCATGCTGATGGTTCCATGGCCACACCAACAATGCCATTGTTACTGTGGCTGTGCTAACAGTCAGGTGAGTGTCTCTGCTCACCTTTGACAGGTCCCACACAGCTGAGGTGCTCACAGTGGTAGCACCACTGGTCAAAGGTCTGCAGGAGGTGGTGTGGGTCCCCAGGGATGGCGTGGGCCAGCAGGTACTGGAAGGCTCGGTGTTCCCGTGGCACGCCGGTCAGGCGGTCCCGCAGCCAGCCCAGCAGCACTGCCCGGTACAGCAGCAGCAGGTAGTGCCGGTAACGGATCAGCAGGGTGATGAGGAAGGGGAGGAAGGCCAGGGCGATCGCCGGGGACACCATGGCGGCAGTGTGAGGCTGTAGAAAGAGTGTTGTCCCCCTGCCATGGGTGACACCAGGGGGCCAACCCACTCGTGGCAACCCTCCCTGCCTCCCTCCTCAGCAAGCATCTCTCCGTGGGCTGGGGGTCCTTGATATGAGGGCTGGGAAGCATTGAGATCACTGGGAGCCCCCCAAGGTGGTCTGTGGAGGAGGTCCCTGTGCTGAGGGGGGAGAGATACTGGGGTCCCATCTGCAGGGTTGGGGTGCTTGGGGTGGGGGGCACAGCTCCTCGTTGTACCCGCCCTGGGCTCAGCTTCGCTGCTGTCCTGCACCCCACAGCCTGAGCTGTTTGTGGTCCCCAGAATGCAGGGAGGGGACAGGGTCATGGGGGTGGCACCTACCTGTTCCCACGGTCCAGGTGGGCAGGAGGCAGGCAGGGAGCAGGAAGGGCCCAAGTGGAGCTGAACTCCTGCTGTTCACTCAATTATTGATGATGTCACCTCAGCCACAGCCACCACCGGCTCCAGTTACCGGTTGCTGGGCTGAGCTGGTGGGGGGGGGGGACAGGGCCCAGCACTGGCTCTGGTTACTGGGCTGAGTGGGATTGGGGTCAGGCTGAGGGATCATTACTAGGGGTGGGGGCCTGTCACTGGGGCTGGGGGCCTAATAATGGGGACGTAACTGGGGCTGGGGTCCTGTTACAGGGGCTGAGGGCCTGTAACTGGGGCTGGGGTCTTGTTACTGGGGCTGGGGCCTGTAACTGGGGCTGAGGTCCTGATGCTGGGGCTGGGGTCTTGCTCTGTGGGCTGGGGACACTGGGAGCTGTTGGAGCACTGGGAAGCACTGAAATCCCTGACAATCACACTGGGATCCCTGACAGTCACACTGGGAGTACTGGGACCCCTGACAGTCACACTGGGAACACTGGATCCCTGACAGTCACACTGGGATCATTGATGGTCACATTGGAATCCGTGACAGTCACACTGGGATCTCTGACAGTCACACTGAGATCCCTGACAGCCACTCTGGGATCACTGAGGGACAGGACCCACACGCGGGGGAGGGCGCTTAGTCTCCCACTTGACGCCACGACCACCCCACCCCTTCCCCTGCCCCCGCGTGACTTATCGCGCCCCCCTCGTTACCCCCTTAGGGAGGCGCGCGCACGCTCTCCCGCCACGCCTCCCACGTGACTCAGCCGCGGGCGCGCGCGCGAGCCCTCCCCCTCCCTCTCTCCTGCCTCTGCTCGCTGATTGGCTTACAGTCATCACGTGAGCAAGGAGCCTTAAGGCAGGGACGGGAAGCGCCGCGGCCTTGCCCCACCCATTGGCTCTCTCTGTTCCCTGGCCCCACGTGACGCCATGGCCTGTCACGAGTCTGGCAGCGGAAAGGAGGCGGCCCCGCCCTGCCCTGCATCACGTGACCGGCGCGGCGGGGCCCTTCCCGGACACCGTAGCTACCGCCGCCGCCGTGCCGCGCCCGGTTCGGCTTTGCTGCGCCTCGCCATGGGCTGCTGCTACAGCAGCGAGGCTGAGGCCTCCGACCAGGTGTGGAGCGAGAGGGGTGGGGAGATCCGGGACAGCGGCCCTGTCCCCGCCGTGGCAGAGGGGGACACCGAGGGGGGAGGCAGCCTGCCGCTTGTTTTGGTCCGGGAAAGGCTTTGCCTCCTGCCTCCGCGGCTTCGGTTTTTCTGGCGGCGCAGAGGGCCTAGCCCGGGATGGGGTGGGAGTGCGGCGAGCGACGGGGCTCTGTACGGGGAGGCCTCCCCAGCATGGGGGCGGTAGAGCCTGGGGACTGTGTCGCCTTCCCCGGGACCTCGGTAATAGCGTCTGCGCCGTGACAGCGGCAGTGCCGCCACCTCCCGGCACGTCTCCGCGGCCTGGTTCCCCTACTCGCTCCCGCTGCTGCCCCCCGATATGTTTCAGAGGGGGTCTGGCCCAGCTGTCCCCGCCCCAGTACTCCCGGTGCCGTCGCTACAGTTGTAGGAGCGGTGCCAGGTTTTCCTTCTTAGGACTGTGGCTGTTGCTGCGTCTCGCTGAGCAGCTCCGCGGGGTGGGGGGGAAGGGCTGGTGCGCCATGAGGGCTGTCACCTGTCCTGCCGAAACTTAATCCGGTATAGGCAGGCCGTGACGGCTTATCCCCGGCGAGGCAGGACTGATCTTCCCCTTGCCTTTCCCCCAGGAGGAAGAGACGAAGAGGCTGCTGGAGCCGGCGGCCACTCCCCCTAACAAGGTGCTGAACGGCGCCGAACAGAGCTACCATAACCTGCCGTCGGCGCGGACAGATGAGCAGGCCATGCTATCCTCCATCCTCGCCAAAACGGCCATGTGAGCCTCCTGCCCTAACTGCCACGGTGCTGCGGGGTGTCTGGAGGGGACAGGGTGGGCTGTCAGCCATGGGTAGGCTGGATTGATGGGATGAGGTTCAAACAAGGGCAAGTGCTGGCTCCTAACCTTGGCTCACAGGCTTGGGAAGGCTCCAGGCTTGGAGCAGAGTGGCTGGAAAGCTGCCCCCAGGAAAAGGAGCTGGGGGGTTGGTGGCCAGCAGCTGGAGATGAGGCAGCAGAGTGGCCAGGGGGGCAAGAAGGCCAAGAGCATCCTGGCTTGGAGCAGGACTAGTGTGGCAGCAGGACTAGGGCAGGGCTTGTCCTCCTGGGCTGGGCACTGGGGAGGCCACAGCTCCAAGCCTGGGCTCCCTTGTGGGCTCCTCACTGCCAGAAGGCCATGGAGGTGCTGGAGTGTGGGCAGAGAAGGGCAAGGAAGGTGGGGAAGGGGCTAGAGCACAAGGGTTGTGAGGAGCAGCTGAGGGAACTGGGCTTGCTTAGCCTGGAGAAGAGGAGGCTCAGGGGAGACCTTCTGGCTCTCTGCAGCTCCCTGAGAGGAGGCTGGAGCCAGGGAGGGCTTGGGCCCTTCTGCCAAGGGACAAGGGAGAGGACAAGAGGAAACAGCCTCAAGTTGTGCCAGGGGAGGTTCATGTTGGCCATGAGGAACAATTTCTTGCTGGCAAGGGTTATGAAGGCCTGGCCCAGGCTGGCCAGGGCAGTGGTGGAGTCCCCATCCCTGGAAGGGTTGGAAAGCCCTTGGAGATGTGGTGCTGAGGGCCATGGTGACCTGGCAGTATTGGGTTAATGGTTGGAGTTGCTGATCTTAAAGGTCTCTTCCAACTGAAATAATTTGGTGTTTTTACACTGTGCAGCCTTGCCAGGACTCTGCCAGGCTGTTGGTGCTGAGGGGAATGGGAGAACTACAGCAGTTCTGCCTGCAGACAACCCTCCCCTCTAATCTGAACCCCATGGGGCCACAGAGGCCCCAGGTGTGAGAGTGACCCCTTGGCTGCTGGGCTGTGAGTAGAGAGCTTGGAGCTCCTCTCTGCTCCAAACTGGGGTGAAAAGACAAGTCCTTGGTGATGTAGAGAGTGGAAACTGTGTCCAGCTTCACATTTGGCTTGGTTACAGCCCCAAGCTGTTGGTTTTGGGGTGCTGGAGTGTGCTGGGTCTGCCTGAGAAGGGGAGGAAGCTCAGGGTGGGATGGCTGAGTCCCCATCATGACTCCTGCTCTCTTGGGTCTCCACAGTAACATCATTGACGTGTCAGCAGCAGATTCCCAGGGGATGGAGCAGCATGAGTACATGGACAGAGCCCGGCAGTACAGGTGGGAACTTGTCCCCAGGCAGAACCTTGGGATTTTAAGCCTTGGAAGAGTAAACTCAGCATGGAGCAGAGGTCCCTGCATGCAGGGGGGTGGTGCTGAGCCCTGTGTTTTCCTTCTGCACTCCTGCCATGGCTTGGTGCTGGTGGCACCAGGCAGTAAAGGGCTCCTGTTTTCCCCTCTGACACTGAAGTGCCTTAAAATGAAGCTCTGTCAGAGAGCTGGATGATTCCTTGGGCTCCTGCCTTGGGGATCAATGAGTGAGGGAGGGTGCCTGGAGGGTGCAGCACATGCTTTTACAGAATCCCAGCATGGTGGGGGTTGGAGGGGACCTCTGGAGGTCATCTAGTCCAAACCCCTTGCTAAAGCAGGGTAACCTCCAGCTGCCTTGGGAATCTCTCCACACAAGATTCCTCTCTGGCCAGCCTGGGCCAGGGCTCTGCCACCTTCCCACCAAACAAGTTTCACCTCCTGGGGTCCTGTTTGTGCCCAGTGCCCCTTGGCCTGGCCCTGGGCACCACTGAGCAGAGTCTGGCCCCAGCTTCTTGCCCCCAGCCTGCAGCTCTTGCTCAGCATGGAGCAGCTCCCCTCTGGGGCTGCTCTTCTCCAGGCTCAGCAGCCCCAGGGCTCTCAGCCTTTCCTCCTGCCACAGATGCTCCAGGTCCCTCAGCATCTCCCTAGCCTCCCATGGACTCTCTGCACTAGTTCCTTGTCTCTCTTGGACTGGGGAGCCCAGGGCTGGAGCCAGGACTGCAGCTGTGGCCTGAGTGGGGCAGAGGAGAGGGGCAGGAGAACCTGGGCTGGGGCTGATGTGCTGACACCACTCTGCCACTCTCCACAGCACACGCTTGGCCATGCTGAGCAACAACCTGACACACTGGAAGAAGCTGCCAGTGCTGCCATCTCTCACTAACCAACCACACCAAGTGCTCGCCAGTGACCCCGTCCCCTTCGCAGACCTGCAGCAGGTGAGAGAGGGGCTGGGGGTGGGGGGCAAGCTGGAGATATGGACTGGTGCCTGGGAAACAGTGCTGCCATCTTTGCTCTCCAAGGTTCAGGCAAACCTGGTCCTGGGTCTGTAGTGTATTAAGCTTGTGCAGGGAGCAGCTCTGTGCTTCTTCTAGTCCCTTTGGAGGATTATTCATAGTAGGCAGCTCCTGGTGAGTTCAGCAATGTGCTCTTGTAGATAAGGCCAGTGGTCTCTTGGGGTGCAGGAAGAAGAATGTGAGCAGCAGCAGGGGGAGGGAGGTTCTCCTCCCCCTCTCCTCTGCTCCACTCAGGACACAGCTGCAGTCCTTGCTCCAGGCCTGGGCTCCCCAGGCCAAGAGAGCCAAGGAACTAGTGGAGAGAGTCCATGGGAGGCTAGGGAGATGCTGAGGGACCTGGAGCATCTGTGGCAGGAGGAAAGGCTGAGAGCCCTGGGGCTGCTGAGCCTGGAGAAGAGCAGCCCCAGAGGGGAGCTGCTGAATGCTGAGCAAGAGCTGCAGGCTGGGGGCAAGAGGCTGGGGCCAGACTCTGCTCAGTGGTGCCCAGGGCCAGGCCAAGGGGCACTGGGCACAACCTGGAAGCCAGGAGGTTCCACCTTAGGCATGAGGGTGTTGGAGGCCTGGCCCAGGCTTTGCAGAGGTTGTGGAGTCTCCTTGTGTGGAGAGATTGCCAAGGCAGCTGGGGGTGACCCTGGGCAAGCTGCTGTGGGTGACCCTGCTGGAGCAGGGGGGGTTGGCCTGGATGATCTCCAGAGGTCCCTTCCAACCCCAACCATGCTGGGATGCTGGGATTCTTTTAAGTCCTACTGCTGCTTTGAGGAAGGAGCTGTTGAGCAAACACTGCTCCATACAGAAAGGAGTCTGTAAAGTGGTGAGAAGACTGAGGTTTGGTCCCAGCTTATCCCCTGGGTGGTTCTCAGCATTCCCTGTGGCATTTTTCTTTGCCCTAAGAGCATTTGCAGGAGCCACTAGTGCCCCCAACCCTTTTCCTTGTGCCCACAGGTGTCCCGGATAGCTGCCTACGCCTTTAGTGCTCTCTCACAGATCCGTGTCGACGCCAAAGAGGAACTGGTTGTACAGTTTGGCATCCCCTGAGCCCCCTCCTTGCAGCACTGCAGCTTCACCACCTTTTGGTTGGGGTTTGGGTCTTGGTTTTTTACCCCCTCCCCCCTCTTTTTGTTTTGTTCTTGTTTAAATCTTCCCCTCCCCACGATGCCACGACACAACTTGGACAGAAACCTGTTTTCCTACTAATGGCTGAGATGCTGCTGGGAGGCTTTCACCTCCTTGGGGGGAGGGAGGGGGGTGTGCTTGGGGGAAGGGTGTGTTTTGGGGAGGGGGCTGCGTTTCACTGGACAGGGATTGACCACAAAGGGAACGCTTCCAGCACGAGGAGGCCCCGGAGTGGGTTGGCACCATGTGCCAGGTCACTGGGAAGGAGGAGCTGGACCCCAGTGGCTTCTGACACCTTCCCCACTCATTTTTACATGTTTGGATCTTTATTTTGGTGGTTTTGGTTTTGTTTGGTTTTTTTAATTATGATTTTTGGCCACAGTAGATAAAGCCACATTCATTCAGCAGCTGTCTCCTCTGTCCTGCGCCAGCCACAGAGTGGACACCTCCTGGGGTGGGAGAGGACACACCCAACACAGCTCCTGGAGCACTCCTCATCTCCCAGCTGGTTATTTGGACCTACAGGACCTGCTTCTGCTGAAGGCTCTAGGGGCTGTGCAGGTCCTGTCTCAGCTTGAGGGTGGCCCACCTCAGGGGTATCTGGCCCTTCTGCTGTTCAGTATGGTTCCTGGGGAGCTGCTGTGAAGCTGCACTATCGGCAGCTTTGGGGGGAGAGGTGTAAGGGTCCTGCAGTAAGGCAGTGGCTGGAGGGCTTATGGGGGTAGTGGGAGTCCCATGGGGGGAGAAGGGATGCTACTTTGATAGAGCTGATAGGCTTGAAGAATTTTGAGAGGTGTGAGGGGGTTGAGCTCAGAGTGCTTGCCCCAAGGTGACATCCCCTGTCCCTGCTCCCACAACACTCCCATGTTCCTATAACCCCCTCCCCAAGAGCCCACAGCCCCATGTGTCCCCTGTTCCACTCTGGGCCCCTCTGTAACTGCTGACCTGCACATGGTCCCACACAACCACCTCTCCCTGTCAGTCTCTCGTTTTTCCCCACTCCAAGTTGGGGCCTAAGGCCTGTGCACACACACCCTGTAGCCTCCTATACCTCCCCCCCGCATGTCCCTTTAACCCAGGGACCCCCACACACACCCAGACAGCCCCCAAGAGTCCTTTCCCCTCGGCCCCACGCATGGCGCCTGTCCTACTGTGTCCTCCCCACCGCCCTCCTGGGTCCCTTCGTACGTCCTCACGTCAAGTGGGGGCCTGAGGCCTACCCCCCCGTGGCCCCTGTATCCCCGCGTAACCCCCTCTCCCCGTGGCCCCACGCCCGTCTTTTTACCCCCAGGGGCCTCCCGTCCCCTGATCACTTCCCCCTCACCCCCAACGTTCTCATCTCCCCAAACCTGCACCCTGAGCCCCTCACGGACTCACGCGTGTCCCGGTACTCTCCAGAGGCCTAGTTGCCGTCTTCCGCGGTCTCCGTGGCAACCCAATCCCAGCATCCCCGGGGCTCTCGCGAGATCTGAGCTACAGCCTCGCCCGCGCAGGGCCCGCTGGGAGTTGTGGTCCCTCCTTAACCACATGACGCGCCCAACCAATGGTGGGGGAGGCAGGGGCGGGCACTGCCGTTTGAATCGCGGCGGCCCCGGTAACGGTACGGGGGGAGGGGGTGGAGGCACCGGGAAGGAGGTGGGGATACCGGGGAGAGGGGGTATATAGAGGGGGTGCTAAGGCTTACGGCACCTGTGGGCTTCTGGGCCTCGGCCTATACTGGGGGCTTAGGCCTCGGGTGGGGCCTGGGCCCGTCCCCCGGGTTGCCATTCCGGGGTAGCTGTAGCCAGTGGTCGCTGGGGCTTGACTTTACCAGTCAGTGGGGCTGAGTACCCCCCGCCCGCTTTTCCTCGGAGGAGCTTCTGAGAGTTGCTGCGAGTTGACGGCCCCACGCCAGGCACCTACTAACCTCCCTGGGCCAGGGGCTGGATTGGATCCAGGAGCTGGGCTCTGTACCGGATTGGGAGCCGCATCGGTGTGTTGCCAGGGTAAGGCCTTCGCGTGCTGTTGGTACTTGTTGGCTGCTGTCTTGTTTGCCAGGGGCACCTTGCCCTGCCTGCCACCGTGTGCTGAACCAGCTGCGCCTCGTCCACACGATGTCCATCGTCTCCTGATCTAGTAGGTGAATCCGCCAGCCCTAATCGGTCTGTCTGTCACCCACGGAAGGGATCTGAGCCCTGCAGTGCTATGCTGAGGTCTCACACCTCACCTACCCACAGCTAAGCCTCCACCTCCATCCCCTTTCCCGGTGAGCACCGTGGTTGGGACAGCGCCATCCTGTGGTCAGGAGCCTCTTTGGGCAACCAGGACACCCCGGGAATTGGTTCTGAGGGCCTCTGGCTCCTTGCCAACTCCCCTCCAGCCCCAGGAGGCAGATGGGTTGGAGTCCCTGGGTGCAGGCAGGGGTCTGGCAGCTCCCCCTCCCCACAGCAAGCAGGGATCCTGCAACCCCTTTGGCCAGCAGCCACCTTCTGCTCAGTGGTACCGCGGCACTGCTCCGCTCCCTGTCAAATCCATGCCTGCTGCGGGAGGGAATTTAGCAGGACATGGCTCCAGCTGGGTTAGGAGGAAACGGGCTGGCAGCAGGAAACCCCCTCTCCTTGCGAGCAGCTGGTTTTGCCACCACCCTGGGGCTAGGAGTGGCTTCCGTCACCCAGAGCCGTGGCAGGGTGAGGGCAAGCGAGAGTAGCTGCGCTCGGAGGTTACCCCCGCCCCTCCCCGCTTAGGGTAGCAGCTTTTCTGTGCCGTACGCCTTTAACGAGCGCGGCCTCGGCGCGGTGACGTGGGGTGGCCCAGGGCCAGGAAGGGGAACCGTCGCCTTGCCAGCCCCAACGAAGAGAAGCAGCCCAACAACTTTTCTTTTGTGCGTGGCCGCTTGGCTCCGCGACCTTCCTAGGCTGCCAGCGCTCATGGCGGATTAAACCTCCTAGCGCCCCCGGTAAGGCCCCAACAAAGACTTTATCCTCTCTTCCTTGTTTGTTTTCAGCAGGGCTAGCGAAGAGGAGGAGGAGGGAGGTAGGGAAGGCAAAGCTCGCTGTTTCCCAACCCCAACGCCTGGCTATGGCATGTGGCTCCCCCCGAGCCCCCCAAAAGTGCGAATCCTCTCCTCGCGTCGGGACGTGTGTGGCCCAGTTGCCTTCGCCAACATCCGGGAGCTCTGAAGTGGTGGCTGTGACACCCCCTCCCTCTCTGCCGCCTCCTCCGGGAGCCTTTCCCTCTTGGGGGGCTGCCATGGGTCACCCACCATGGATGGGGCAAGCTACTGGGTGCTTCCTGCAGCAGGACCACCCCGGGGCAGTTCCGGGGGGGACTGCCGGAGCTTGGCACGTCCGGAGCCGCCGGCTTGCGTAACGCCGTGTTTTGACCGGAGCGGGCGCTGGGGGAAGGCGGCAAAGGACAATGTTCCACCGCGGCTGTCCCCGCCGTGCCTTGTTCTCTCGCTCACACCGGCCCCTCAGCAGCTCTTCCTTTCCGGGATGAGGCTGAAAAACGTTCCTAAGCGCTGCTGCCGCCACGCTTTGTGCCGCCGCACCGGATCCTCGACCGCTTCCCGTCTGCTGTCTTGGGAATCCGAGCGTAGCTCAGGGAAAGCCCGAGCCGCCCGTGATCAGCCAGGATGTGTGCAAGGCAGGAGAGGGCAGTTCTGCCCATCCTGGCGTCTCACCGGGCACCGGTGCTTAACCCCAGACCGGCTGCAGTTAAACCCAGCTTGGCAGACCGTGGTCCTTACCTTCAGGGCTGAATGTTTTGCCCGGAGGCTTCAGGAGGATTGTTTTGGGGGAGAGACTTTGGCCCTGGCACACTGCACCCAGACGGTGGGTGCTAAGAGGTTGTGTGCTGCAGCTGTGGGGCAGAGGAGCTGGTTTTAGCCAAACTGAAGGGACAAGCCATCCCACCAAGGAACCTCCACTTCCCAGCTGAGCTCCTGGAGGTGCTGGGTGCTCTTTGTCCCCCCTCTCAAAACTGTCTCAGCCAGTGCCTGTGGTGTGCCAGGAGTGCTCCCAGGAATGTCTATGGATCACAGCAGTGGTGGGGGGCCAGGGTGTCATATGGGGCAAGGAGCTGAGGAGCACCTTCCTCACCTGGGTGATTTTTGGCAAGAACTCTATTCAACTGCACCCTTTTGTTCAGGTCTGCTCCCAGCAGATCCCCCTCTGGCAGGATTACCAGGGTGCCATCAGGAATGGCCTGCAGGGAGGCAAAGGTCGCTGCTGAGGGTACCTGGCAGTGCTCCTGCATCCAGGGAAGAGTGAGGTAGCTAATCCCTGCTCCCACCCTGCGTGGTGATGCCTGGGGGCATCCCTCCCACTCACCACCCTCTGGCAGGTGGTTTTCAACACTTGCAGTGAAGCTGGGAAGAGTTCTGATGACTTAGCCACTACCTCACTGGGCTTGTTTGGGGCTAGCTGAGCTTTGTAGGCTCCTTGTAGCCCCTAGGGCTGGGAGTAAAGCCCCTCGAGGGTCCCAGCAGCCAGGGAGGTGGGAGATGAGGGTCCATGGGTGATCCTTCCCTTGCCAGTCCATGCTCTCAGCACGAACCAGCTGTCCTGCCCAGTTTGGGTGCTTCTTTGCTTCCTGTTCCCCAAGGGCCAGGCCACACTCCCTAGCTCTTGTGGGATTCCTTCTGGCTCTTGCCCATCCCACAGGATCACTGTGGCTCTTGGCATGGTATCCTTGGACATGCTGGATTTTGGAGCTTTGAGCCATGCTGTCTCTTCTCTGAAGTTGCTGCTTGTGTTTTCTAGAGGGAGGTGAATTCTCTTGGGCTGCTGGTGGTCCCAGCAGTGATACTGGTGCTCTCCTGTGACTGGGAATGCTATCCCTGGGTACCAGTGAGCTGCCAGGTGCCCACTGGGTGCCCAAGTCGAGCTCTCTTCCCTCCAGCCTGCTGCAGGCAGTGGAGCTTCATACTTTGACACAGCCAGAGAGGAACCCTTGGCCATCTGTGGTCAGGAAGTCAGGAGCCCTTGGGGTGTTGGTGACAGCTGGTCCAAGCTATGACTGGTTGTTTTGTGCTACCACAGTGTGACCTGATGGGACACAGCCCTCCTCTCTTGGGGGTCTGGAGCTGAAACTAAGCCTGGGCATGGGCTGAATGGCTCATGGAGTGGCAGGGCCTTTACATTTCTTTTAAAAGAACATTCTGAGAAGTTTAGGGGACAGGGGGAGGGAGGGAGGTGCTGGGGACCAGAAGCCTGAGTGGCTGTTTTCTCTTGTGCTTTGATTGTTGGGATCCCAACTTCCCAAATCCCAGGGGGATGTCAGAGGGGACCCAGCTGCTGTCAGCAGTGCTGCTCCCTGCTCCATGCCTGCTGAAAAGCAGGATACTAGCTGCTCACTGCCAGCATGGAGAGCAGATCCTCCCCTGGATGGACATGAATGCCCAGTGCTATGTGCAATTAATGTAATTACTGTGTTTGACCTTAATTGCTGTGCTTTTTTTCCCCCCTTTTCGTGGGCCTTCCTAGGTCTGGGCAGTGACCTGGAAGCCTGGCCAAGATGCCTCTCCACGGAGCAAGAGCTGCTGCTCTCCTTGCTTGGGTAAAGTCTCCTTCTCCTCCTCCACTCTAGCTTGTTCCATAGGTGGGATGTGCTTCCCAGAGGGGATCCTGGCTGCTGCCAGCAACCAAAAAACACAATGCCAGGGCTGGGCATGGGAGGGATTGTGGCTGGGGCAGGTCCTTGGGCAGTTGAGTTGGAGTTCTTCCTGGGTAGGTAGGTGTTTGCCTTGCTCACCAATCCTGTTGGGTAACCAGAAGTGCTGGAACAGCTTAGTCCAGCCATGGAAGGTGCCTGAAAGCTGGAGCTGAGCCTAGAGCAGATTTGGGAAGCAAGCAGCAGCAGGACCATAAGATCCAAAATATGATCCAGCAGAGTGGCCAGGGGAGCAAGAAGGCCAAGAGCAGCCTGGCTTGGAGCAGCACTAGTGTGGCAGCAGGACTAGGGCAGGGCTTGGCCTCCTGGGCTGGGCACTGGGGAGGCCACAGCTTCAAGCTTGGGCTCCCTTTTGGGCTCCTCACCCCAAGAAGGCCATGGAGGTGCTGGAGTGTGGGCAGAGAAGGGCAAGGAAGGTGGGGAAGGGTCTAGAGCCCAAGGCTTGTGAGGAGCAGCTGAGGGAACTGGGCTTGCTTAGCCTGCAGAAGAGGAGGCTCAGGGGAGACCTTCTGGCTCTCTGCAGCTCCCTGAGAGGAGGCTGGAGCCAGCTGGGGCTTGGGCTCTTCTGTCAAGGGACAAGGGATAGGAGAAAAGGAAACAGCCTCAAGTTGTGCCAGGGGAGGTTCATGTTGGCCATGAGGAAGAATTTCTTCCCCAAAAGGGTTGTTTAGGGCTGGCCCAGGCTGGCCAGGGCAGTGGTGGAGTCCCCATCCCTGGAGGGGTTGGGAAGCCCTGGAGATGTGCTGAGGGCCATGGGTTAGTGGTGACCTGGCAGTATGGGGTTAATGGTTGGACTTGATGATTTTAAAGTTCTTTTCCAACCAAACTATTCCATGGCTTTCTGAAGGGGCTGTTGGAGGCACCTCCCAAAGCAGTGCTGTGTCTGAGGAGAGCATCACAGCATGATGCACAAGCCCCAGTCCAGTTTCTCTTTGGAGCCCTGGAGATTACATTTGTGCAGGGCAGGGGAAGTCTCTGAAGGACTGGCTTTGCTCTCACACCCAGAGCAGTCTCACTGTCCTCCTGCCAGTGCTGGGAGGTGGTCAGGTGGCCTAGCAGTCTGTGATGACCATCTCACCCCATTTCCAGGTGAACAGCACAAAGGTCTGTGCTGATCCCCTCGAGGACCTGTCTCAGCTCCAGGACTGCAGTGTCTTCCTCAGGATCATCAACAGAATGTGAGTACAGGGAGCCAGGGCTCTCTCTCCAAACAGCTTGGCTAGCTGGCAAGGGGCAGGGAGCACATGCTGGGCTACCTGTTTCAACCCCAAGAGCCTCCTTCAACTACTTCTGGGGATTCTGGGATAATCCTCCTCTGATACTGGATCTCTAGCTCCTCTGTGTGAGGCTCCAGCAGAGCACAGCACCACTTGCTGCTGGGTGAGCTCTGAAGCTTACTGTGGTGAAACATGAGGCTAGTGCCTTCACACTGTGGCTCCTTCATGGGTAAATCTTGATGAGGAGCTATTTGGGCTGCCCTGCTTGGAGAGGAGATCTCCATCCCTACTTAAGATGATGTGTTTGGGCTCTGCCAGCAGCTCAGGCTTGAGAACAAACCTGCAGGAGGTCACTGGGAGAGAATCTAAGCTGTTGAGGCCCCGTGGGGCCACTCAGGTAGGATTTTGGGCAGAGTTTCTGTCTTGAGGCTTGCTGTCACATCTCACACTGATATCTGGGCTTGCTGGGCAACCTGATCTAGTGGATGGTGTCCCTGCCAGGCAGGGGGGTTGGAACTAGATGATCTTTAAGGTCCCTTCTAACTCTGACCATTCTATGATTGAAGGAAAGAACTGCCAGAGCTGTCTGGGAGCTGCTTTATTTCTGTAAATGCTGGGGAAACGGCCCAGTTTTCCTCAGCTGTAGCCTCAGGATCTTGAGGAAGCCTCAGATCTACAAAGCAACTTAAGAAGGACAGCTCCTGCCCCACCAAGCACTCCTGGAGAGATCAGGCTGCTTCCCAGTAGGATTGGGGCAGGATGGAGCCGATTTGCTCCCCTACTGGGAAGAATGGCTCAGCAGGAGCTGCATTAGTTACCTGTAAGCAAAGGCAATTAAAACCTGGAAGCCATAATGGGTATGGGAGGGAGGACTGAGCGTTGCTAACGAGCTGGAGAAGCAAATTTGGGAGGGTGTGAGGCTGTGCTGAGCGCGGGATTGCTTTCAAACCCTTCTGGGGAGAGTCTCTCTGCTCTAATTACCTCCTGGAGAACCTCCTTGGAGGAGGGATCTGCCAGTGGTGGGTGGGGAGGAAGGAGCTGCCTCCACCAGGGATATATTTAGTCAGACCTGGTTATAATCTCCTGGGCCTGGAGCTGGGATTAGTCAGGATCACCGGCAGCATGTGCTGGCTAAACAGGCCTGGCTGTAGCTTGATAAGTGGGGTGGGGACACGGTGGCAGCTGGCTGAGCTGGGGAAGTCCCTGCAGGGCTAGGGGATAGGCTGGAAAAATCCCTGAGGAGGAGAAGATCTTTGTGCCAGCCTCTTTCTCAGATCAAGTGGTGCTTTGGGTACCTGAGGAGTAACTGGAGGTGCCAAGTTGGCATGGGTTGGGCACTGGTTTTAGGCATGCCGAGCTGGTGGCTGTTGTGGGAGAGTGTGGGCTTGAGTGAGAGGTGCTTCAGGTCCTCCAGAATCAAACGTGGACATTAGGGCAGTAACCATGGAGAGTGGAGGTTCCTGCATCTGGAGAGGAAGAACCTAATGGAGCAGGACAGGTTAGGGGTTGAGCTTCTGGAAAGCAGCTCCATGGGGAAGGAGCTGGGAGTGCTGTGGGACAGCAAGGTCACCGTGAGGCAATGTGCCCTCAGGGCCAAAAAGGCCAATGGTCTCCTGGGCTGCAGGAAGAAGAATGTGACCAGCAGCAGGTGGAGGGAGGTTCTCCTGCACCTCTCCTCTGCCCCGCTCAGGACACAGCTGGAGCCAAGGAGCTAGTGGAGAGAGTCCATGGGAGGCTAGGGAGATGCTGAGGGACCTGGAGCATCCCTGAGAGGAGGAAAGGCTGAGAGCCCTGGGGCTGCTGAGCCTGGAGAAGAGCAGCCCCAGAGGGGAGCTGCTGAATGCTGAGCAAGAGCTGCAGGCTGGGGGCAAGAGGCTGGGACCAGACTCTGCTCAGTGGTGCCCAGGGTCAGCCCAAGGGGCACTGGGCACCAACTGAAAGCCAGGAGGTTCCAGCTGAGCAGGAGGAGAAGCTTGTTTGGTGTGAGGGTGTTGGAGGCCTGGCCCAGGCTTTGCAGAGAGGCTGTGGAGTCTCCTTGTGTGGAGAGATTGCCAAAGCAGCTGGAGGTGACCCTGGGCAAGCTGCTGTGGGTGACCCTGCTGGAGCAGGGGGTTGGGCTGGATGATCTCCAGGGTTCCCTTCCAAGCCCAACCATGCTGGATTCCGTGACCCAGGGGAGTCCCCACATCTCCAAACCACCGTTTCTCACAGTGCCACTTTCCCATAGCAAGAAAGCCTCCTTGGTTCCATGCTCAGCCCCTGTGGTGCCTCCCCAGCTGCCGGGGACTCTGCCAGCTCCTTTGCCGTGCCGGGATGCTGCCAGGGCTGGCAGGCAGAGAAGGAAGCAGTGGAGGGACTGGCTGCCCAGCTCTGGCTCCTCACCAAACACAGCCATGTTTGTGGGAGCTCTAGAGGACATCTGAGCCTGCTCTCAGCCACAGCCTGCTTGGCTTTTACTTCACCACCAACACCAAGAAAACATTCCTTTCATCCCTCAGCAAAGTGTTGATGCAATCCCTGCACTCTTCTAGCCACAGGAGCGAGGAGGGAGAGTCTGTGCTGGAGCAGCCGCTGCCGGAGAGGATCTCCTTCATCCGCGGCTTCCTGCAGAGTAAGAGCGGCCACTGGTGCTGGGAAGGGGGAGGTGGCAGCCCCTGCTCGGCGCCCCCCGGCCCTGCAGGGGGTTGATCTGGTGTCTGGTGTCTCCTCATTGCCTGAGCAGCTTGGTGAGGTGCAGGCAGGGCTGTGGGGAGGAAAGATTCCCGATGGAAATCCCTGCTGGAGCCAGGGCTTGGTGTAAAGGAGAGGCCCAAGGGGGTGAAAGGCAGGGTGCCAGTGGTGCAATTCTTAACTGGTGCCTGGCCTCATGCTGCTCAAATCCCAGTGAAAACCCAAGCAGGAGTCCTGGGAGGGTAAATTTGAAAGTCTTTTGCTGAGCCTATCCTGGAAGGGGAGTTATATCCAACCTCAGATCCCACCCCCTGTGTGTGGGACTCAGTTTGTGCTGGCAGCAAAAAGCTGAGAGAGATGCTGAGGGTGAGGTGGGGAAGCTGCGTCAGAGAGAGAAGGTATCAGGGAGGGACATAAAAGCCTGTCAGAGTTAATGGCAGAGGCTGAGCTCCAGAGCTCAGCCCTCCCTGTGCCCCTTCTCCTTGGGGATGGACACATGCCACAGGCAGCATGTGACTGGGAGTCCTGCTTCCCATTGCAGAGCACTGCAAGCACAAATCGACAGCAGAGAGTCTGGTCTCGGCCCAGAAACTCCTGGAGGGCGAGGAGCTGGCTTTGGCCAAGGTAATCCTGCAGCAAATCTTCTTCCTAGCTGGCACCAGTGCCTCCCCCTGGGCTCAGTGACACTGCCCCTGCTTTGTTTCAGGTGGCTGTGCTGCTTCTGTACCACACCTCCATGAGCTGCAAGAGCCCTGGGGACTGGAGTGAGTTTGACTACAAGACCCAGGTAATCCTTTTGGAGTTCCCCTTCCAGGAGAGAAGTGTAAGAGGAAGCAGTTGGGGGGTGCTTTGTGAGCTGCCCTCATTTTTGGGTCCCTTTAGAAGATGGTGCTAGGTGGTGATCTGGGCAGTCAAAAGGCTGGGGAGTGCCAAGTGTGGTCATGCTGCTGCTCAGCTGGCACTGCTCTGCCTGCAACCTGCAGCTCCTGATCCCATGGCTCCTCCTCCACCACAGGTTGAGCTGGCATCCATCCTCAGATTTGTGCTGGACAATGAGGAGAGCCTGAATGAGAATCTGGAGACCTTTCTGCAGAGGAAAGGTGAGTGCTGAGCCCTGGCTGCCTGCACTGTGGCACCAGCTGGAGTAATGAGCCAAGCTGTGTGAAGGCAGAACAGGCATTGGGCATGTTTTCTGTAGAATCAGGGAAAGTTTTGGGTTGGAAGGGTCCAGTCCCTTCCTTTCTCCTGGTAAGACTAACAGGTTCACTGTATTGATCCCCAAGTACCAGCCTGGGAGACTGAAACCTTCCCTAACTTTGTGGAGAGCAGCAGTGTAAGATCACAGAATCCTTTGGGTTGGAAAAGTCTCAAACTTCCTCTTTTAGTTTCAAACCCATCAGCCCTTGTCCTGTCACAACAGGTCCTGCTGAAAAGTCTCTCTCCAGCTTTCTTCAAGTCCAACCATTAACCAGCACTACCAGGTCACCACTAACCCTTGGCCCTCAGCACCACATCTCCAGGGCTTTTAGATCCCTCTTGAGATGGTAACTCCACCACTGCCCTGGGCAGTCTGGGCCAGGCCTTCACAACCCTTTTGAAGGAGAAATTGTTCCTAATATCCAAACAAAATCTTCCCTGGAACAACTTCTTCCTTGGGAGAAGAGCCCAAGTCCCACCTGGCTCCAGCCTCCTCTCAGGGAGCTGCAGAGAGCCAGAAGGTCTCCCCTGAGCCTCCTCTTCTGCAGGCTAAGCAAGCCCAGTTCCCTCAGCTGCTTCTTACAGGACTTGTGTGGGATATTGCAAGTGTGGAACATCTTCCTGTGCTGCTCCTGTACTGGCAGCACCTAACTGACACACATCACCCTTTCTGGAGCATAAAAACATGGGCTTTTTTCTCCCATTTTATGGCTGCCACACCATAGAATCAGCAGCACCATCCAGATTTCCTCACCCCAAGTCCCCTGTAAGGTCTCCTGTAGAAATAGGGCTGCCCTATATCTGTTGGACTCTTCTCCACTCAGCAGCACCCCAGAGGAGCAAGGTGGGTGAGATACCTCCAGCTTCAGGGTGGGAGTGGACTGCCAGGGGCAGGAGCTTGGAGCTGGCAGGACAAGGCTGTAAAGCAGGTTTAGGGCTTTCTGGGCTAGGTTGGATCAATCCCTGCTGGAATTTCCTGGGATTTCAGCTGCTAAGCTCTCCCTTCTGGTATTAATGGGAAGCTCATAACCTGTGCCTTGTGATTTCCAGGACCCCTGATCCCATGCAGCAGCAGCAGCAGCAGCTCTGAGGAGCATTCCCCACTGCTTTCTGTCCCCCACAAGCGAGAGGTGCGTTTCCTGGAGCTGCAGAAGATTGCCTCCTCCTCTGGCACCAACAAGTAAGTCTCCAGCACCTTGACTGCTGGGAAGGAGTGAGGGGAGAGAGGAAACCATAAGCTGGCTTCTGGAACACTAAGATGTAGTCAGGCTGCAGTGACTCCACAGAGACTTTTCCCTTCTACTGTGGTGCACATTTGAGATGGGGATGTACAGTAGTGGGGCAGGGTTGGGCTGTAATTAGCTGCTTGTAGCCCAGCTTGTTTCAGCCTAACAAGCACAGATATTTCCCAGAGCAGCTTGTGGTCCTCTCCTGCCCTGGGTTCATAGAACCTTGGGACCACAGAGTCTTTTTGGTTGGAAAAGAACTTCAAAATCATCAAGTTCAACCGTTAACCATCCCTGTCAGGTCACCACTAAGCCATGGCCCTCAGCCTTCCTAGGGTTGTTGTGAGCCAAGGTCAGGACCCAGCACTTGGCCTTGTTGAATCTCATCCCTTGTTTGGGAGGACCAGGCTTGTGTCACTGCTGGATGTGCTGAAGGAGCTTCTCCCCAGCAGCCCAAGCACTCTGCAATGAGGCTCTGGTTGTTGGGTGGAGGGAGGTGTCTGCTTTGGAGCTGGTTTTGTACATGCACGCTGGACACTTGGAGGATGGTGGTAGTGCAGTCAAGATGAGGAGAGCAGGACAGGAGCCTTCTGGCTCAGCATCAGAGTTACTCCTCTGATCTTGGGGAACCAGCACAGGTCTGGCTTTGTGGGGAGGGACCTCACCCAACTGTTGGCTCCTGATAACCAAGTTCCACCACGTGCTTCTTTACAGCATGTTTTCTGGTCCCCCATCCTCACCCATGGGGGACATCATGCAGACCCCCCAGTTCCAGCTGCGCAGGCTGAAGAAGCAGTTGGCTGCTGAGAGAGAGAACCGCGAGGAGCTGGAGGTGGAGCTGGCAGAGAATCGCAAGCTGATCACTGAGAAGGGTCAGTCACTGCTGGGGCATCCTGGGACATGGGGAATATCCTCCAGGGCTGAGACTTCACCTGATTTCTGAGCCTTTATTATTCTTTTGACCCCACTATAACTCTGCTCATGCATGGTCTATCTTGAAGGAGCCCAAATAAGCACAGCTCATTGCTTTGGAGCTTTTTGGCTTTCCAGAGTGGAGAGGGCAGCTTGGGGTTTGCTGTGCCTCACTCCATGGTGGCCCAAGGGCAGCCTCACCCATTAATCTGGTACAAAGCATGGTGCAGATGGGAGCCAGGAGAGCTCTGATGCTGTTGTTAACAGCTTGGAGATGGTTTGTTGGTCCCTCTGCCAAGGAATCTGGAGCAGGCTGGCGGGCGTAGGAGGTCTCACCAACCACATCTAAACCACACCCTGCACTGGGGATTTCCCCAGGCACACCTGGAGATGGCAAATTCCTTCTTCCCTCTACTATTCCCTACATCCTGGGAGCATCCTATATTCCTATTCTCCCATATCCTGGGCAAGAGAAGCTGTGACCGAAGCAGCACCCATGCCAAGCAGCAGTGCTGGCAGCACAGCTCTTCCATCTCCTGCTGCCAGGGGTGTCTGTGGAGCAGCTCCTTGCCAGCTGGGGAGACCAGAGATCCTCCTCCACAGCTTGCTAGGGGTTTGTTGAGGTGGCCAAAACAAGATGGTAATGGGCCTTTTGTCACCTCCTTCCCCAGATGCTCAGATCACCATGATGCAGCAGCGGATCGATCGCTTGGCTCTGCTCAATGAGAAGCAAGCTGCAGAGGAGCTGGAGCCCAAGGAGATGGAGGAGCTGAGGGAGAAGAATGAGAGGTAATCCTTTGGGAATGTCTACTCCCACCTGCTTGGCTTGTACTGGTCATTCCCATGTCTCCATGTTCTGTGCTGTCTGTCTCTTCCCTAGCAATGCCCAAAACAGAGGTGAGGGCAAATCTTTCTCTTGCTTTCTGCTGCCTTCTCTGCAGTTAGATGTGAGAGAGGAGATGGTTCAGCAGTCCCTGAAATCATCACATCGTTGGGGTTGGAAGAAACCTTTCAGATCAAGTCCAACTGTTAACCAGCACTGCCAGGTCACCACTAAACCCATGTCCCTCAGCACCACATCTCCAGGGCTTCTAGAGCCCTCCAGGGGTGGTGACTTCACCACTGCCCTTGGCAGCCTGGGCCAGGCCTTGACAACTCTTTTGGGGAAGAAATTGTTCCTCATGGCCAACCTAAACGTTCCCTGGTGCAACTCTAAAACACAAAATCATGGAATCATGGAATGTTTTGGGTCAGAAGGAACTTTTTAAAGATCATCTAGTCCAACCTCCTGCAGTCAGCAGGGACATCTGCAACTAGAGCAGGTTGCTCACAGCCCCAGCCAACCTGAGCTGCAGTGGTTCCAGGGATGGGACATCTCCCACCTCTCTGGGCAACATAGGTCAGGGTCTCACCACCCTCAGTGGAAAACATTTCCTCCTTAGATCTAGTCTAAATCTCCCTCTTAGTTTCAACAGTTCCTGCTAAAAAGTCTCTCCCCAGCTTTCTTCTAGGCCCCTTTAGGTACTGCAAGGCCACCAGAAGGTCTCCCTGGAGCCTTCTTTTCCCCAGCCTCAACAACCCCAACTCTCTCAGCCTGTCCTCACAGTAGAGGTCTTCCAGCCCTCACATCATTTTTGTGGCCTTCTCTGGGGCTCTGTGTCACTGAAGGCTTTCAGGTTGATGTTGGAGTTCCTGATCCAGCCCCTTCCCCAGCTGCCAGCCCTCCAGTTGGATCCATTTTGATCGGATCCAAATTGGTCTGTGTCATGCACTTTTGTCTCCTGCACTCTGTGTCCTGACCTTTGCCCTGTCCCTGGGCTTTTACCCCCTTGCTTTAACAGCCTCCTCAGGGGTTGGACTGGATGAACTTTACATTTAAAGGTCCCTTTCAACCCAAACTATTCTATGATTCTGTGGTGCTTCTCTCCCACAGCCTGATGATCCGCTTGCACGAGGCCCTCAAGCAGTGCCAGGACCTGAAGACTGAAAAAGGCCAGATGGACCGAAAAATCAACCAGCTTGCTGAGGAAAACGGGGATCTCTCCTTCAAGGTACAGGACACTGTGTCATCTGTGTGTCCCCACAGGCCAATTGTATGGGGTGGGACCCAGAGGGGAGAATTTGATGGCAGTGCTGGATGCTGAGCTGCCTTGTGTGACCCTGACCTAGCTGACTGAGCCTGCTTTGGGCTCCAGATCCTGATCCAAAGGGCAACATTGGTTGGCTAAATAAGAGCTGGGTGGAATTGTCTGCCTGTGGTGTAAGGTGTGAACGAGCATCCAGGACCTGGGGTATCCTTGGGAAGTGTTTGGACTCTCTGAGCCTCCTCTGGGGTGGGGGATTTATCCCTTTGTAGCTGCGGGAGATCGGGAGCCACATGGTGCAGCTGCAGGAAGCCCTGAACGAGCTCTCAGAGGAGCACAACGCAGCCCTGGCACAGTCACAGGAGAAGCAGGGACAGCTGGAGAGTGAGCTGCAGACTGCCCTGCAGGACAAGGTAAGGGGGACCCAGGGGCAGAGAATCATGGAATAGTTTGGTTGGAAAAGAACTTTAAAATCATCAAGTCCAACCCTGAACCAGCACTGCCAGGTCACCACTAACCCCTGGCCCTCAGCACCACATCTCCAGGGCTTTCCAAGCCCTCCAGGGATGGGAACTCCACCACTGCCCTGGCCAGCCTGGGCCAGGCCTTCACAACCCTTGCGAGCAAGAAATTGTTCCTCATGGCCAACCTGAACCTCCCCTGATGCAGCTTCAAGCTATTTCCTTTTGTCCTCTCCCTCGTCCCTTGGCAGAAGAGCCCAAGCCCCAGCTGGCTCCAGCCTCCTCTCAGGGAGCTGCAGAGAGCCAGAAGGTCTCCCCTGAGCCTCCTCTTCTCCAGCCTAAGCAAGCCCAGTTCCCTCAGCTGCTCCTCACAAGCCTTGTGCTCTAGCCCCTTCCCCACCTTCCTTGCCCTTCTCTGCCCACACTCCAGCACCTCCATGGCCTTCTTGGGGTGAGGAGCCCAAAAGGGAGCCCAGGCTTGGAGCTGTGGCCTCCCCAGTGCCCAGCCCAGGAGGACAAGCCCTGCCCTAGCCCTGCTGCCACACTAGTGCTGCTCCAAGCCAGGATGCTCTTGGCCTTCTTGCCCCCCTGGCCACTCTGCTGCCTCATCTCCAGCTGCTGGCCACCAACCCCCCCAGGTCCTTTTCCTGGGGGCAGCTTTCCAGCCACTCTGCCCCAAGCCTGGAGCCTTCCTGGGTTTGTCGTGAGCCAAGGGTAGGACCCAGCACTTGGCCTTGTTGAACCTAATCCCCTTGGCCTGATCCCATGGATCCAGCCTGGCCAGATCCCTCTGTAGATCCTCCCACCCTCCTGCAGATCAACACTCCCATCCAGCTTGGTGTCATCTGCAAACTTGACAGAGGGTGCCCTAGGTCTCTTTGTCCAGATCATTGATAGAGAGAAGAGAACAAGGTTCCACTTGGGTGGTAGGTGTCCACTAGCTTGGTGTTGGTAAAAGCTGGGTGACTGCACCTCCCTTTGCTTGATTCCTTCTCCTACTGCCATGCTCAGTCCTACATGTCTCTCCCCAGAAATGCTTGGAAGAGAAGATAGAGATTCTGCAGGGGAAGATTTCTCTGCTGGAGGATCAGCTGGCCAAGCTGGGGGATAGCAGCACCCAGGAGAAGGGAGAAGTCATGGGGGACATCCTGAAGGTACAGATGGGTCTTGGGAAAGCTTCTGTCTATTGCTTACTGGAAAATTCTTCTAGCTGGGGAGAGCAACAGGTGCTGCAGGGATTTGAGGCAGAGCTGGATGGTGAGAAGAGGCTTTTGGTCTGAGAGCAGCATAAGGCTGAGAGGAAAGTGAGGTGAACTGGGGGTGCTGGGAGGCTCCAGGCAGGTCCTGCTGGGACACAGCACATGGGTCTCCAGTGAGAGCCTTGGATGTAGCTGGAGTAACACTTGGAGATGTATGTGTTTTGTTTCCTGACCTCCTCTTCTCTCTGCCAGATGGAAGAGCTGAAGCAGGAGGTGTCCATCCTCACCGCTAAAGGGGCCGAGCTCCAGGCCAGCATCCTGCAGCTGGAGGAGGAGAGGCAGCTGCGGGAGGCAGCTCTGCAATCTGAACGTGCCTGCTTCCAGGAGGAGAAGCAGCAGCTGGGCAGCCTCATCAGTGGCCTCCAGAGCTCCCTTTCTGAAAGCCACCAGGCCAAGGAGAGGCTGGAACAGGACCTGCAAGCACGGGAGGCTGAGATCAAGGCAAGATGCCATCAGGAGGCCGAGCGGGTGGCTGCCCTCAACACCCAGCACGAGAAGACCTTGCGGGAGAGGGACTCTGCCCTACAGCAGCTCCAGCAGCTTCAGGAGGCCAACTTATCCCTGAGCAGCCAGCTGCAGGCCATGGTTCAGGCCCAAGATGCCAGCCAGGCTGCCTCAGCAGAGGAAAAAGCCGAGCTGAGCCGCAAGATCAGCGAGCTGGAAGCCAGAATCATGGAGCTCAGTGCCCAGCATCAGGGAGCGGTGGAAGCGCTGAAAGCCCAAGTGCGAGAGCTGGAGAGCAGGCTGAAGGAGAGCCAGCAGAAGCTGGTTGAGAAGGAGAGGCTGGCCAAGGAGAACAGTCGTCTGCAGGAGAGGCTGCTCTTCCTGGAAGAATCCCTTCGGAACACTGAGGGCATCCTGGAAGATGAGAAGAGGAGAGCAGCTGAAAGCCTGGAGAGCAGCATGGCCAGGATTGCTGAACTGGAGGCAGAAAGGCAGCAGCTGGTACAGGGCAAGGAGTTGGCTTCCCAGGAGCAAGGTGAGGAGATGGCCAAGCACCAGGCATTGCAGGAGAGCCGGGAGAAGCCGATGGGAGTCTCCACCATGGCCCAGAGGGAGGATGGAGAGCACAGGCGGCTGGAGGAGGAGATGAGGGCACTGAGCCAGGAGCACGGCCGGGTCTGCCAACGGCTGCAGGCCGAGCAGGAGAAGGTGGCCACGCTAGAGGCCCTGGCCACTGAGCACCAGCAGAAGTTGGCTGCCCTCCAGGCTGACCTGTCAAGTGCCTGGATGCAGGTGAAGGAGAAGGAGGGTGAGGAGCAGAAGCTGAAGTCTGAGGTCTCCTCCCTGCAGGAGAAGATGGCCATCGCAGAGCAAGCTGCAGCCCAGCACGTGGCCGGTCTGGAGGTGGAAGCCCGGAGAGCTGCCGAAGCTCTGGAAGGGGTCTCCCAGCAGCTCTCCCACGAGAGGCTTAAATCCAAGGAGCTGGAAGCTGCTGTGGAGCGGCTACGGAGCCTGGAGGCCGAGCAATCCCAGGTGGCTGCTGCCAGCAGGCAACGGGAGCTGGAGCTGGAAACAGAGGTGAAGAAGCTCTCTGGGGAGTTGAGCCTCCTGGGTGCCAGGCTGGAGGAAACGTTACGGGAGCACCGCAGGGACCTGGCACACCGGGAGGAGGAAGCGGAACGTTTGCGGCAGGAGGTGGAACGGGCCAAGGTGGATTGTGGCACAGAGCGAGCCCGCAAGGCAGAGCTGGAGGTGCAGCTTCAAAACACCCTCAATGAGCAGAGGGTGGAACGTTCGGTGCACCGAGAAGAGCTGGCCCGCTCCCAGGAGCTGATGGTGGAGAAGGAAGGAGAGCTGGAGGAGCTCCGTCGGACAAACATCTCACAGGGCGAGGAGCTGAGGGACCTGCAGAAGACAGTCAGCAAACTGAGAGGAGAGCTTGCTTCAGTGGAGGTGGCCAAGGTGGACAATGAACTGCAGGGCTTCTCTGAGGTCACCCAGAGCAGGGATGTGGAAGGGGACAGCGTCAAGGCCTCCTCCTCGAAGGAGATCTGCAAACGCTCAGAGGAGAAGACCCATCACAGGGAGCAGGCATCTGGCTTGAGCCAAGAGCTTTATGAGGAGAAGCTGAAGGAGGCCCAAGCGCTTCATTCACAAGTGGAGGAGCTGGAGCAGAAGTGCAGGGAGCAGCAGGAGGCCTTGGCCACCCTTGAGCGAGCGGCAGCCGAAGCAACGAGAGCGGAGCGAGCAGAGCTGGAGGTCTTGAGGAGGGAAGCAGCCCAGCAGAAGGAAAAAGCATCAGAACTGCAGAAGATGCTAGAGGCCTCGAGGTCGGCGCAGGCTCTGCGCGACAGCACCGTGGAAACGCTGCAGAAGGAGCTGCAGGAGAAGAGCAGGGAGCTGCTCCAGAGCAAATCCACCATGGCCACGGCTGAGAAGGAGCTGGCATCGCTCCGCTCCGCGGTGCAGGAGAAAGGTCGGTCGGAGGAGAACTGGAAGGAACAAGTGTCCCAGTGCGTCCAGGAGATGGAGAGGAAGAACAGCTTGATCAGCAGCCTGGAACATGAGGTCTCCATCCTTCATCGGCAGGTGACAGAGAAGGAAGGGGAGAGCAAAGAGCTGAAGCGCTTGATCATCGCCGAATCAGAGAAGAGCAAGAAGCTGGAGGAGAGGCTGCGGGTGCTGCAGACGGAGATGGCCACCGCTGCTTCCAGGGCTGCCGAGAGGTGCTCGCTCATGAAGGTGGAGGTGCAGCGGTGCCAGGAGGAGATGGAGAAGCAAAGGTTGACCATTGAAGCCTTGAAGAGGGATCGCCATTGCCAGAGCGAGCGAGAGGACGAGCTGCGGCAGGAGGTGAAGGTCTGCCAGGATAAGTGCCTCCAGAAGGAGCAGCTCTTGGCAGCCTTGCAGCAGGAGCTGGGCAGCGCCCAGGCTCTCGCCGGGGAGCTGCCGGCGTTGAAGCACCTTTGCCAGCAGCTGCAAGCTGAGCGCGCTTCCTTGGAGACCCAGCACCGGCAAGACCTGGAGCAAAGGGCAAAAAGCTTGGCTGCTCTGCAAGCAGAGCTGGCGAGAGCCAAACTGGAAGCGGGCGAGGTGCCCTCGCTGCGGGAGCGATCGGCAGAGCAGGACAGGGCGGTGCAGCGGCTGCAGGCAGAGGTGGAGGAGCAGGCAACGAGGTTAGCTGGGCTGCAGCAAGCCAACGCTCGGCTAGCCGAGGAGAACCGAGGCCTCGGAGAAAGCCGGAGCCGTGGGCAGCAACGGCTGGAGGCAGAGCTGGGCCAGACCAGGGAGAGGCACGCGAGGGAGCTGGAGAGGCTACGATTGGCCTCGGAGGAGCTGGTGGCCGGTAGCCGGAGGGAGGCCGAGGAGGCGGCACGGAAGCTGGAGGTGATGAGTAAGGAGTACGAGAGCAGCAAAGCAGCGGCGCTGGAGGAAAGGAGGAAGCTGCTGGAGGAGAGGCAGAGGCTGACGGCTCAGGTAAGGGCTCCTGAGAGCTCCCCACCAGGGGGCGAAAAGGGGTGTGTTTGGTTGTCTTTGTGTTACCCCTGAGCTGGGGTTGTTCAGCCTGGAGAAGAGAAGGCTCCAGGGAGACCTTCTGGTGGCCTTTCAGGACTTAAAGGAGACCTCGAAGAAAGGTAGGGACAGACTTTTGAGCAGGACCTGTTGGGACAGGACAAGGGCTGATGGTCTGAAACTAAAAGAGTTGATTCAGACCAGATCTAAGGAAGCAATGTTTTCCTCTGAGGGTGGTGAGAGCCTGGCCCAGGTTGCCCAGAGAGGTGGGAGATGTCCCATCCCTGGAACCATTTCTTTACTGGGAGGGTGGCAGAGGTCTGGCCCGGGCTGCCTAGAGAGGTTGTGGAGTCTCTTGTGGAGAGATTCTCAAGGCAGCTGGAGGTGACCCTGGGCAAGCTGCTGTGGGTGACCCTGCTAGAGCAGGGTGGGGTTGGCCTGGATGATCCCCAGAGGTCCTTTCCAACCTCAACATGCTGAGAATCCGGGAATCCTCATCCTCCTGCTCAGCACAGGAGCTGGGATCTGGTGGACACTGAGGCACACAGGGACCAGGAAGGTGCTGGAAAGGCCAATCCTTTGCTGGTTCCCTGTTGACTACTTCTTCTTACGCTGGCAGGTGGAGCAGCTCGAGGTGTTGCGGAAAGACCAGGCTAAGCAGGTAACGCATGCCAGGTGCCAGCTGCTTAAACGGTGACGGTGCACGGCCCTCGCTGCTGCCACTTCCCACCGGAGCTGCCCTCTCCTCTCGGGAACTCTTTGCGGTGGGGACCTAGCTGTGAGGGTGCTTGGCTCCAGGTCTCTGGGCTCTTCTCTTTTTACCCTGGGGGAGTAAGAACTGGGGCCCAATCCTGTCACCTTGCCCCATTCAGTGGATGGCTTCTCGCCGTGGGACGTGCTGTGGGCAGGGACTGCTACCAGGAGCATCCAGGGCTCCTCAGCCACAGGGCGTGGGGGGAGCTGGAATGCCCCATTCCTTCTATCCACCTTTTTTTTAATGGAGGTTCAGCTCCACACCCTCACAAGGGGGCTGTGCTCCCCAAAAAGCACATTCCAGATGTGGCCAGAGGTGAGATGCTTTCCAGCAGCATCCACCTTAGACCTGGTGCGTGTTAGCACTTGGAAAATGATGCTGGAAAAGCTCCCTTTCCCTGCCCAGCTTAGTTTGCCCCCATAATTCCAGCCTGAGCTGCTCAGGGAACCCCACAGAGACCTCCTGGCTGTGGCCAAGGATCTCTTTGGGCTTCCTTTAGCCTCATCCCTTCCATGGTGTCACATCCTGCATGTGCTGGGGTGAGCTGCAAGCAGCCACTTTCTGCTCTTGAACTGCAGGAACCATCCCCTTGGGGGTGGGATGTCCAACCCTGAGCAGGCACAGGATCCCCTCCCCCTCAAGCCACATGGCTTGAGATTTGGCATGGGGGATACCTATGGAAGGTTGAGCCTCCTGCTCTTAGCCCCACAAGCAAACAGCTGCCAGTGGAGGTGTGTCAGCCACATAACCACACCAGTTAAAGAGGTCTTGGCTTTGCCCCCAACACGTGGCTGCTCCTCATGTTCATCTAACACACACCTGCTTCCTGCCAGGACTAACGTGGGATGGTTGTCACCTCCTGCTTCCAGCCTGCTAACCAAAATGGAGCTTCCTGGGTGGTGGGCACTGCCTCACAGCCCCCCCACCACAGGGGTAGGAAACCTCCTCCTGGTCCTGTGCCTGGAGCTGGTTGGAGGGTTGTAGGTGGGAGGGTTGTGCCTGGAGCTGGTTTAACCAAGCTGTGCTCTTCCAGGTGGAGGAGCTGAATAAAAAGCTAAGCCAGCATGAGAAGGCCACCCAGAGCCAGCAGCAGAGAGTTAAGGTAAGCAGGGACCAAAACCAGAGGCACTGGGAGGGCACTGGGTGATCTGGGGAACACTGGGGCATTGCAAGGGCACAGGGAGATCTGGGGGCACTGTGAGCACTATGGGCACTGCGAGAGCTGGGAGCAATGGGGAACAGCGGAGGGGCACTGAGATAGCTGGGGGAGGACTGGAGATCTGTAGGGCAGTGGGAGTGCTGAGGGGGCTGGAGGCAGTGGGTGATCTGGGGAGCACTGGTGGGCATCAGGGAGCACTGGGGACACTGGGAGGTCTGGGGAGATCTGAGAGGCATTGGGGAGCAGTGGGGGCACTGGTGGAGATCTAGGAGGGTACTGGGAGCACTGTGGGGTACTGGGGAGCATTGAGGACACAGCAGGGGCACTGCAGGGGTACTGGGAGTTCTGGGGGGCACAGAGAGAACTCAGGGAGGTGCAAACCCCCAGGGACTGCCCAGAGTGCCCCTGAGTCTTGTCCTTCCTCTGCCCATAGGCACTGGAGCGGGAACTGCAGGCAGAGGCCACCCGGCAGAAAGAGAAGGTAGCCGAGCTGCAGGCCCAGCTGGCCCAGAAGGAGCAGGCAGCTGAGCACTACAAGGGCCAGGTATACTGGAGGGGGGCTTGGCAAGTCCCCAACATCCCTGTACCCACCCTGGGAAGTGACCCTGAGGAAGCTTGATGGATTTCCTCTCAATCTCTCCTAGATGGAGAAGGCAAAAACTCACTACGACGCAAAGAAGCAGCAGAACCAAGACCTGGCAGAGAAGCTGAAGGTCATGGAGCAGCTGCAGAAGGAGAACGTGGAGCTCCGGAACGAGGCAGAGAGGTTGGCCAAGGAGCTGCAGCAGAGTGTTCTGCAGGCTAAGGAGTCAGAGATCAGTTGCAGGAACCTCAGCAGCCAGGTCCGCAGCCTGGAGGCTCAGGTGGGCACCTTCAACTTCCCCTACTTCTCTTCTGCTGTGTTGGGTGTGAGTGTTGATCTGCTGGAAGGTAGGAGGATCTACAGGGGGATCTGGCCAGGCTGGAGCCATGGGATGAGGTTCAACAAGGGCCTTGACCTTGGCTCACAACCACCCCAGGAAGGCTCCAGGCTTGGGGCAGAGTGGCTGGAAAGCTGCCCCCAGGAAAAGGACCTGGGAGGGTTGGGGGCCAGCAGCTGAAGATGAGGCAGCAGAGTGGCCAGGGGGGCAAGAAGGCCAAGAGCATCCTGGCTTGGAGCAGCACTAGTGTGGCAGCAGGACTAGGGCAGGGCTTGTCCTCCTGGGCTGGGCACTGGGGAGGCCACAGCTCCAAGCCTGGGCTCCCTTGTGGGCTCCTGACTGCCAGAAGGCCATGGAGGTGCTGGAGTGTGGGCAGAGAAGGGCAAGGGAGCTGGGAAAGGGTCTAGAGCACAAGGGCTGTGAGGAGCAGCTGAGGGAACTGGGCTTGCTTAGCCTGCAGAAGAGGAGGCTCAGGGGAGACCTTCTGGCTCTCTGCAGCTCCCTGAGAGGAGGCTGGAGCCAGCTGGGGCTTGGGCTCTTCTGCCAAGGGACAAGGGAGAGGACAAGAGGAAACAGCCTCAAGTTGTGCCAGGGGAGGTTCAGGTTGGCCATGAGGAACAATTTCTTGCTGGCAAGGGTTGTCAAGGCCTGGCCCAGGCCGGCCAGGGCAGTGGTGGAGTCCCCATCCCTGAGGGGCTGGGAAGCCCTGGAGATGTGGTGCTGAGGGCCATGGGTTAGTGGTGACCTGGCAGTGCTGGTTCATGGTTGCACTTGATGATCTTGAAGGTCTTTTCCAACCTCAGTGGTTCCATAATTCCTCCTCCCCGCTGTCCCTGGCTCACTGAAGAGGCTCCATCCCTTCTTTATTCTGCTCCAGGTGGAATTTGCCAATCGGCAGCTCCGGGAGCTCGGCAAGCTCCAGGTGCCAATGGAGACGCTGAAGGACAGGGACACCTACCGCCAGAACCCTGCCGACATCAGCACTGACAGCCTCGACCTCAGCCTGGATGAAGCACAGCCCCTCAACTCCACCAGGTACCAGCTTAGCAGACCTCATCCTGCTCCCAGCCCCACTGTGGTGTCCCCACCGACCCCCTAATCCTCTCATCTCTTCCCTCATTCCATGTCTCCACAGGAAGGCTGGGCGCTCAAGGTCCGAGGCCTCAGCGGTGCCGCCGAGCAGTGAGGACTCGCTGCCTCGTAAGGTAGAATCCCTGGAGAGCCTCTACTTCACCCCCATCCCCAGCAGGACACGGTCCCAGCTGGAGAGCAGTGCTGGTTCCCTGGGGGACCTCTCACTTGACTCTGGCTGCAAGACTCGCTCGGCTCGACGCCGAACAACCATCGACATCACCATGACCAAAGTGAGTGGCTCCTGTGTGTGGGCCAGGCAGGGTGTTGGTGCTGGGATGGGGACAAGAGGTTTGCTGTGCTCCACAGCCCCAGGGGCTCCATAGGAACAGGGGTGGCTTGGAGTTGCTGCTGTCTTGGAAGCCTGAGCTGCTGTTGGGGCTGTTCGTGCTCTCAAATTGTGCATTGAGCTCCCCCGTGACACCTTGGGGCTGTGCTAGTAGGAGAGAAGCTGGAGCTGAGCTGGCAATGTGTGCTCAGAGCCCAGAAGCCAACCCTGGCCTGGGCTGCAGCCCCACCAGTGTGGGCAGCAGGGCAGGGAGGGGATTGTGCCTCTGCTCTGCTCTGGGGAGAGCTCAGCTGCAGTGCTGGGGCCAGCTCTGGAGTCCTCAGCACAGCAGAGATATGGAGCTGGTGGAGCAGGGCCAGAGGAGGCCCCAGAAATGATGGGAGGGCTGGAAGCCTTCTGCTGTGAGGCCAGGCTGAGAGAGTTGGGGTTGTTGAGGCTGGAGAAGGGAAGGCTCCAGGGAGACCTTCTTGGGGCATTTCAGTACTTAAAGGGACCTGGAAGAAAGCTGGGAAGAGACTTTTGAGCAGGACCTGTTGTGAGAGGACAGGGGCTGATGGTTTGAAACTAGAAGTGGAGATTTGGATGAGATCTAAGGAAGCAATGTTTTCCAGTGAGGGTGGTGAGCCCCTGTCCCAGGTTGCCCAGAGGTGGGAGATGTCCCATCCCTGGAACCGTCCCAGGTCAGGTTGGTTGTGGCTGTGAGCAACCTGCTCTAGTTGCAGATGTCCCTTCTGCCTGCAGGGGGGTTGCGCTAGATGACCTTGCAAGGTCCTTTTCCCACCCAACCCATTGTGTGCTGCTCTGATTTCCCTCTCCCAGAAGCAGGCCAAGACAGAGGAACCAGACAGCGCTGACATCTCCTTCTCCAGCATCCCAGCAGAGCAGCCCCAGAACGCTGGCAGGACTCGGCTGCGCTCAGCCACCTCCACCCGCTCCATCACCAGCTTCCCCTCCCAGGAATCCCTCATCAAGCTGGAAACCTCCTCCCCACAGGAGACCCCTGGCAATTCGGCACTTCTGAGCCTTCCTGGCTACCGCCCTGTCACTCGCAGCTCCCTCAGACACCTGCAGAGTGGCAGCACCTCCAGCCTGGGTGTGTAAGGGGGGGGGAGGCAGAGGGGTAGACATCTGGGTGGGGGTGGGGGCTGTTTTTTCACCCGGGACCCCTCCTTAGCCATCTCTGCTGTGGGTTTAGGCCGGAGCAGCATCTACTTGGGAACGTGCCAGGATGAGCCAGAGCAGCTGGAGGACTGGAACCGCATCGCGGAGCTGCAGCAGCGGAACCGAGCTTGCCCACCCCACCTGAAGACCTGCTACCCTCTGGAGAGCAGGGTAAGGGAACAGAGAGGGCTTGGAAAAAGCAGCCTTGGAGAGGCTTGGAATGTTGTTGACCTTGCCTTTTTGTGTCCCTTCCATAGCCCTCCAACTCCCTGGGGACCATCACAGATGAGGAGATGAAGACAGGTGACCCGAGCGAGACCCTGCGGAGGGCAAGCATGCAGCCCTCGCAGATAGCTGCCGGCATGGCCACGCGCCGCAGCACCCTGGCCACAGTCTGGCCTGGTGGCATCACCACCAGGCAGCAAAGGAAACGTCTCTCAGATGAGTCCCACCAAGGTCCAGACACCCCTGAGGTAAGCCCAGCCTGCCACGAGCTCTCTAACCTGGTCTCTGGCTTCCCCAAGGACCCAGGCTGGTGGGCGAGGGGAGGTGGGGGCTGCAGGACAGCTGCAGATGTTCTCCAGACATTGAGGGAGCTGCTGGGACCATGGGAACGGTGAAGGTCTGAGCCTTCTGCCTTCCCCACGCCACTCCCTGACCTCGTCCCCAGTTCCCCTCCTTGCTGTCAGCTCCCAAAGGGAACTCTCGTTCCCCGTGTGACATCCCAGTCTGTCCTCCCTTTTCCAGTCCAAGAAGCCAACCAGCTGCTTCCCACGGCCACAGACCCCCCGAGAGCGCAGTGATCGACGCAGCTCCCAGGTCAGCCGGAGGAGCGAGCAGCCGGCCCCTGTCAAGCAGGTGAGCAGTGAGCTCCAGAGAGAGAGAAAGGGTGCCAGGACCCCCTCTTGTCCTTGTCCAAGCTCACAGTCCCTTGTCCCTCTTCCTGGCAGGCTGAGAGGCGTCAGTCGATGGCTTTCAGCATCCTCAACACCCCCAAGAAGCTGGGGAACAGCCTCCTGCGCCGGGCAGCCCGGAAAAACACCCCCAAGAACTCGCCCCGCGGTGGCAGCACCCGCCGCTCGCCTCGCATCGCCTCTGCCAAGTCCCCCAAGGGCAAGGTAGGCATCCTCTGGCACCCGNGGGGTTCCTTAGCCCCCCACCCGTGGCACCCAAGTGGGGTTCTTTACCCCCACCCATGGCACCCAGGTGGGGTTCCTTAGCCTCCCATGGCACCTGAGGCGGGTTCCTGACCCCCAAGAGCACCCAAATCAGGCTTTCTAGCCCTCTACAGCATCTAAGGCAGGTACCTGAGCCCCTCATGGCACCCAACAGACTCCCTAGCCCTCAAGAGCACCCCAGGCAGTCTCCCCATCTTGAGGGACACAGCCCAGTACCCCAAAACCCCTCCCCTGTGCTCAGGGCAGGGTGGAGGGCAATGGTGGGGAGGGGGGAGCAGTCCCTTACAGCACTAAGGAAGCCCAGGCCCAGGTTGGCCTCTGTCCCCCAGCATCTCCTCTCTGGCTCTGTCCCCTCCAGGCCAGTCGCCGATCGCTCAAGGACACCAAGTTCTGAGGTTTCCCTGCCTGTGCTGCACCCCTTCCCTGGGTGCAGAGCTGTTCCCTGTCCCCCTACCAGCTCTGCCCTACACCCCCACACCTTTCCCTGTCCTCCCTCCTCCCTTCCCCAGTGCTCTGGGCACATCCCCAGGACCCAGCAACACTGGGAAGTGGGTGGACAACAAGAAGGAGCCACCCTCCCCCTTGTGTCACTGCCCTGACACCCCTAGGGCATGGCAGGGCCTCAGCACCCTTCCTGCTGCACCCAGCCAGGATGTGGATTGGACCCAGGGGTTAAGGGGCTGGAAACAGCCATGGGTGCAGGGGGTGGGGTTGGTGGCAGTGACCCCCAACCTCCTCCCTGTCCTCCTTGGGGAGGGGGGGATGGGGGGCAGAGATGGGGTCCAGGTGGTGTTTTTAAAGTGTTTCTACTTGTAAATAAATTGTATTTTTCTCCTGCTCTGCTCTGGGTGTTCTGCTTCCTTCCTCCCAGGAGCTGGGTCTGGGCCCATGGGTGGGGACTGGAGGGGAGGAAGAATGTGACCCCTTCCTCCTCCTCCTCCTCCCTGTTCCCCTTTGCTGTGTGGGGTGCCCCAAGGTAGGACATGGTACTGGGCACCCAGAGAGTTTTCTCTCTCTCTTCTTTCTCTCCTTTACTATATTTATTCTTCTCAGTTATTAAAGCATTTCCCCCCCCACATGACCCCCTCCAAACTCCAGAGGGGTCCCCACACTCCCCCAAACCTGCTAGAAGCTTCTAGAAGCAACTTGCCACTCCCAGTGTAGCCAAGGGTGCATTCCCTGCCCAAATCCATGGCCCAGCCCTATCTAGCAGTGTGACTTTACCAGGCATGGCCCTGATCCAGCTTCTCCACCATGGCTTCAGCCCTTGGCTGAGGTTTGTCCCCCCTCAAACTCCACTCTCCTACCCCTTAAGGTGGGATCAGAAGGTGCCTGCTGTCTCCTCCAGCTCTCCACAGGTGCTGGCATGCTGCTCCACCACAGCCAAGCCAAAGGGCAGGTGGCAGATGGGGCAGGACACCCAGGAATCAGGCTGGGATGGCCTGGAGGAAGGCCAGGCTCCAGCAGGGTCTTCTTCACCACAGCTAGAGGCATGCAGGGGGAGGAGATCCAGGCTGAAGTGGCCTGTGGGAAGAGGAGGTGACATGGTTGGGTTCCAAAGGTTCCTTGTGCTGTCCCTCACTGCTCTCCAAACCCAACCCTGCCTCCAGTTTGAGGCCACCTCGATGCTGTGGCAGCTCAGCTCTGCTCCTTGGCTCCTCACAGCACAGGACACCTCCCCCTCCTGCCACCCACATGGGATGGCAGGGCTGGGACCCACCCCAGCACCCGGGGACAAAGCCCCTGGGCTAACCCCCAGTCTCTCCCACCACCATTTCACCTCCCACCCCAGGCAGGAAGCACTGCTGAGCTAGGGCTGGACAGACAAACAGACACAGAAACATATCCTGCACCCCACTAGGGTCACCCCTGTGGACTCTGTTTACAGTGAGGCAGTTTTGGGGCAGAGCACCCACCAGAGCAGATGGGGCAGGTGCCTGTCTCCCCTTGACCACTGTCCTCTCTCCTGGCCTGTCTCTCTGGGGGGCTGCAGGCTCTGGTTCTTCTTCTTGACCTGGAAGCAGCTGGCAGGGACCTGCAGAGGGGTTGTAAAGCTCAGGGATTGCTCAGAGGGAAAGAGCAGCCCCCAGGAAAGGACTGGGAAAGTCTCTGAGCAGAGAAGACCCTGGGATTGAGGGCAGGAGGATGGTGAGCAGAGGCATTACCTGCTTGCAGTGCTGGGAGCTCTCTGCCTGCTGACTCTCAGGGCTCTGGAGACATCCTGCCTGCACCCTGGGGAAGAGCAGAGAAGGAATCCTGCTCTTAACCCAGCAGTGGAAGGGGAGGGGGGGAAGAGGACCAGCAGTGTCCACAGGCTGGAGAACAGCCACCTGACATGAAACAGTGACACCTTCTCCAGTTGCCCACTGTGGGCAGGAGAGTCATAGAGCTAGGGAATTGGTTGGGTTGGAAGAGACCTTTAAAGGTTATCACTTCCAACCATTACGCAGCACTGCCAGGGCACCACTAACCCATGGCCCTCAGCACCACATCTCCAGGGCTTTCCAACCCCTCCAGGGATGGAGACTCCACCACTGCCCTGGCCAGCCTGGGCCAGNAAAAGGGAGCCCAAGCTTGGAGCTGTGGCCTCCCCAGTGCCCAGCCCAGGAGGACAAGCCCTGCCCTAGCCCTGCTGCCACACTAGTGCTGCTCCAAGCCAGGATGCTCTTGGCCTTCTTGCCCCCCTGGCCACTCTGCTGCCTCCTCTTCAGCTGCTGGCCACCAGCCCCCCAGGTCCTTTTCCTGGGGGCAGCTTTCCAGCCACTCTGCCCCAAGCCTGGAGCCTTCCTGGGGTGGTTGTGAGCCAAGGTCAGGACCCAACCAACCCTCAGGCTCCACTTGGCTCACCTGGCACTGTGGTGCCCCCTGGCTCCCTGAGCAGGTCACCCAGGGTGCCTGTCCCAGCTCTGGTTCTCCCTGCCCTGCTCCGTGCTGCTGACAGAACCATCTGGGCAGGACGGCTGAGGTGAGATGGGCTCTGGGCATGTGGTTCCAGCTGCTGCAGGTGGCTCTTCAGCTCCTCCTCCTCCTTGGAGCTGCTGGAGAGAGATCATCATCCCCAGAGAGGGATCTATCAGCCCCACAGGGAGCTGAGAGCAACCAGCCTGGCTCCAGTCAGATTCCAGGTGCCTGAAGGCTTGGTGGCCACAGCTTGAGGTGGCTCCAGGCGTGGCTGCCCATGATGAACCACACCAGGCTACTTACCTGCATGGCTCTGGAAAGACAGTCCTGGAAAAGGCAGGGCTGGAGCACCAGGGACTGCCTGTGGGCCCAGCATCCTCCTGTGGGAGAAGGGAATACCCCAGGGGATGGAGATCAGCATCCTCTGCCCTCTCTCATCCCCCACCCTAGCTGCATCCCCCAGTTCAACCCCTTCCCGTGTTCTCTACAGGGGAGGAGCAGCAGCTGTGGAGAAGCTCCATCACCACCAGGGTTCTGGAGGGGGTGAGAGGCACCTACCAGAGGCTGCTGCCTGGGTGGGGGGCTCTGGGGGGGGTCCAGGGGTGTGCGCAGGTGGAGGAAGGCCAGGCCGAACTGGCTGTGCCTGTGGAAGGGCTGGCTGCAGGTGAGCCGCAGGCGGTCCCACTGCTGCCCCACTGCCACCTCCAGGAAGTCTGCTGCAGGATGAGGGGGAGGGGCACAGTGAGGACATCACTGTCAGCTCGACTCATCACCCTGTGGCACTGTTCCCCGCCTAGGACAGGGGATATGTGGGCAGCAGGGGAATTACAGGCATGAGAGAGCTCCCTCAGCCAGCCCCCGAGCTCA
>VWZX01010716.1:6642-50837 GCA_013399015.1 Galbula dea
CAATAGGCAGCTTGCGCCTGAGCCCGCAGACGAACACACACAAACACACGCACACGGAGGCACTGGCTAGGGAGGGTCACGGCGTGGGTGCGGGCTGTCCGCCCTGGCGGGCGGGAGGGGACACCGTGCCTACCGGCAGCAGGCGTCCCTGCCAATGCAGGGTCTTCTCATCGGGTGATACATAGGTGTGTTGTAAGAGCCCCGGGAGGCGAAGGATGAGCCACCTTAAGCCGCCTTGTTCTTTCTCCAAAACGCTTTGCCCTTCCCCTGACCGCCCCGCCGCTGGGGATATTTTCCTCCCTCCCGCCCCGGGTGCGGGTTTTCCGCAGCGAGGCCGGTGTGCGGGAGCCCGCCGCAGTGCTTGGCGCTGGGCGCGCCGCAGGCGCCATCCCGCGTCCCGCTGCTGCCATGTACCGCGCCCCTGTCCGCACCCCACGGCGCCCCTCCGGTAGAGCCCTGCACCGGGACCCGCGGGGGGCTCCAGCTGCAGTTAGCGTGGCAGTTAATTAACCTCTGAGCGCCCTACGGACCAGCATAGTGACTGCTTGGGGGGGGAGGAGGGGACGGAGGCAAGGGGGGGAAGAAGGCTGCAAGGAGTTACCATTTCGATGTCTTGGGGTTGAGGCAAATCTGACTTACATACCTGTGCCGCATACTCGCAGGTGCAAAGAGAGACAGATGTGGGAAATTTGACCTAATTATGATGTTCCTCCGTTGCCATTTTTGAGACTGTACCTTCCGCCCTAATCAATGACAGCCAGTCCTTGTTTCGTGTTGGCAGGCAGCTTACTTTGTGCCATTTTGTCCAAAGATGGTGATGGTCCTTTCTTACCTAATTACCTGAGCCGAGTGTTTTGAAATTAATAAATCAGGATGAATTAAAGAAAGAAAGGTTAGGGAATTTTTGTTACAAAGGTGCAGAGCAAGTAGTCAGTACATGGTTAGAAAGTGCTTAGGAATCAATTTGTCATGGCACTTATTAATTGAAAGTGCACTCCATTATTTTTGCATTTGCTTAGACATCAGAAAAATCCAGTTCATCCTAGGTGTGTTCGTAGGCCTGGTATAGTCACAGGCAGGGCTGGTTTTGCTTTTAAAGGGAGCATTCTACTGAAAAAGTCGTTGCCATACGTAGCTGCAGCAATGGTTTATACCTCCCTATAGGGCAACCAGTGACGACAAGATAGAGATATAATTGAAACTTTTGTCAGTCATGCTATCATATTTAAACCAAATTCAAATTCATTTGAAATTTAAGTAAAAATGTTATATAGATACATTTCTTCTAGTCAAAATATGTCAAGAGAGTCCACATGATGCAGCATAAAAATGTGGAAGGACCATAAAAAATATTATTCAAGTAAAAGCCATTTTGTCTACAAGTAATATAAAATTGCGAAAAAAGGCACTGATAGCTTTAAAATAAAATATTTATCTAAACAAGTATTTATAGAAGGATAAAATGTAAGATAAATATTTCATGGAATATTTTTCTAGAGGCAAAGAAGATGTTGGGTTTTTAAAGGATTTGGAGAAAAGTGTTTAAGAGAAAAAGAAAGAAAAAGTAATAGCATAAACTGCCATATGATTCCATTTTCAAAGAAACCTTGAGAAAGATCTCTAAGACAGGCTAGAAGTAAAATTTTTTAACTCTGGAAGTTGCTGCAAAATCTGCATTACTGCTCTGCAGCCAAGTCTGCTTACAAACTTTGAAAAACATATCTTGTTCCCCCTCTCTTTCCTGGATGTACACAAGGACATCAGGTCTTTGGGGCAAAAAATACTCGTTGTAATATTCCTAGTAATTTTATGACAATAAGCTCACAGACATCTAATCATATATAGGCACATGCTGGACTTTATTACTTCACAGACCTCCTACGTCTCTGCTGTCTGCGATTCTGAGAAATTTTTGAAGTTTTAGATAAAACTGTGCAGTTGAATCAAAGTGTCTAATCAGCTAATTCGATACTCTTGGAAGAGTAAAGTTCTGTAGGAAAAGCCTTGAACTCCTAAGGCTGTAGGTAAATGTTAAATAATGCTAGAGTACACACTTGAAATGGGTAGGTATATCACCTGTTGTGGTAAATGTCAGTTTGTATTTTCTGCAACTCAGAGGTATTTCTCCAGGAGTGTTCCTGAGTTGTAATCATTTCTTAGAAGGGATGGGACTTACTCATGTAGATTTCTGCATGACAAGGCCAAGAATTATCAGGCGTGAAAACATGTTGGTAGAATTCTGTTAAAAATACATTTTCCCCCATAAAATTAGTATTTTATCAAAACAGATTGGGGGAATATAAAAACCTGAAGGTGTAGTATATCATGACCACCAAAGTTGCCAAAATGAAAGCTAGGGAGTGCTCTACCAAAACTCTACCTTTGCTGGCCTAGTGGAGGAAACAGCAGATCTTTCTACATGCGCTGCTAGATGCTCTAAGTCCTCTAATTCTAGATTTACAAAAGGGTAGCTGTACAAAGAACTGCTATGATAACTTGTGACTTTATTTCTACGTAAATAAGTTTTATTTAGAAAGGTAATGCCATTGTTCATTGTTTTTCCTCACAGATTAAAGGAAGTAGGAAAGAACTGCACAAATACTTCCTATGAACTGTTTCTTAAAGGAAAACCATAAGTAGAGATGAATAGCTTTCTGAAGCAAACTTGAAAATATGGCAAAACTATAAAACATGATCAGAGGTCTAAAAAATATGAACTCTGAGTTAAGATTGAAAGAATTGTCTTTCTTCAGTGCATAAACGACCGAAGGGAAGTGCAATAACACTCCTGAAATATGTACAAGGTTGTGCAAAGGAGCAGGTAATAATTTTTCCCTTGTCTAAGGCATAGGACAAGAAGTAATGGATTTGATTTATAACAAGGAAGATTCATGTACCATGTCATGAAAACTTTTGTGTGGAAAGGACAGTTAAGCACGACAAATAGACCAGAGAACACTAGAATCTTAAGCAATAAAGCCTTCTCAGAGAGCCTCTCCAAAGCAGGTGAAGTAGAGTAATATTTGCCTTAAGTGAAACCAAGTTAACAATCTCCCAGGGATTCTGCTACCTTGTAATACCTTGCAGTTTGACCATTTTTTAAATTACAATAGACGAAGTTACAATAGCAAGTTCATCTGAGTCTATTAGAAGTAGAAACTTGAGAAGCTGAAATACCTAAAGTGTTTTCTTGAAATTACTGTACTAAATCTGAGTTTGATCATCCTGAAACTTTAACATGTACACATAAGGTAGGTTTGTATCATAGGATAAAAATCACTACTAATATCTGAAAAGGTGCAAAAGATTTCTGGAAAAGAGGCAGGAGCTGAAAACTCAAAGAATCCCTGTCAGACCTCTGTTATTTAGATGGAGGAATAAGAAATTATGCCACAAAGTCTGGGAATAACGATAAGTGCCTCATGATTTTTTTGTGTACTAGGGTACCCTATCCTGTCCAAAAGAGTGCATACAGAAAGACAAATCTTACCAAAACTATAGAAATAAACTGCTTACTTTTTGCTTACAGTTTGGGGATTTGTAGCTGTTACAAGAGGGAAAGCTTGGACCACTCATGGGAACTCCTAATTTTATCAGAAACCTTTTGTTTTCCAGTGAAGTATATCAATTCCTACAAAACTTTCTCCATGAAGATTTTCTTGCACTCACATTAAAACTGTGGTCAGAGACGCACAGCTGCACCGTGACCCAAAGCAAACATATGAACTCAAATCTTCAGCATCTGCTGTGCTGATGACTATTCTGCAACGTACTTCCCTCTCTGCCCTAAGCTCCCAAATTTTTTTCCCTCAATGACAAAAATCGGCTTCCACACAGCCCTTTTCTGATTTTTTCTAAACACAAGGCACTCCCTGAATGTCCTAGCCCGACTTTTGTTATTTCCAGTGTTCTACCCATTTGCAGATTCGTCTAGCTACTTGGTAATAGTTGATTTTGCACTCCTCAATAATGGAAGCAGTTTTACCCTATCGGTTTCAAGCATCGTTCGGAGCTTGCTGGCTTTAGCTTGAAGCTGAATTCTGCCACCTTGTGCTCGAAAAAAATAGCACACCTCTTTATTTTGGGAAGGTGAGAAGGTGGAAGGGGGAAAGAATAGTTACCTGTAACTACCATACGCCTAATAAACAAGCAATTAAATGAAGGTCTGAGGGTCTAATATTTGGGGCCAATTCGATATTGCCTGAGATGTCTACCTGGGACCTCTTTAAAAGGGTAACCACTCTTCTAGGGGCATTATTCACACTATAGAGTTTCACTTTTGATATGCCCACAGGGTTTCAAAGCTGTGGCCAGCAGGGCACTTAACTCAGCCTCTCAGCCTATCGTTTGTGTCTGTCTGATCGCTGGAGGTATTAGTTGCAGCGTTCCTGGTAGCCCTTCATCACATTTGTTTGCTGTGAGAGTAACACAACTTTCTTTTCAGCAATAAACAATCACATCATAGGTTGGAGGGAAGGACCCTCCTCATTTATTAAAAAAAACCCTATATTTTGAGAGGTCAGTAAAAGTAGTGGTGGTAAGGAGCATGGATGTCCCTTTTCATCTGAAGCACTCTTTTTTTCTGACTGACAGGACTCCACAAGTAGCTTTTTTGTAATGCTGTGAGAGCAAACATCATCCTGAAGGTAGTAAAACTAAAACAAAGACTTGAAAGAATTACTTCCTCCACCTCACGCTTGATTGCCTCTTACCTGTATTACTGCAAGCTCCTATCCCTGCTTCAGTCTATTTTATCCGCCACTCTTCCGAATGTCTCTGCAGCCAGCCAAACAGGGCAGCTTGCTGATTCTGTAACTATCCATTTACCACCTTCTGAATACCTTCTGACAGCAAATGTAAAAGGTGTCTTTACCAGTAAGATATCAGCAACAAGAATCGCAAAGCAGCAGTTCTCCTCTGATGTCTGTTTTGCTGGTAGTTGTTCAAGTTAAGTTTGTAACATTTGCATGGACTTGCTCAGTTCATAGAAATTGTTTCTCCCTCAAATAACTCAACTGGTGTCCCTCAGCGATCAGTGCTGGGGCCTCTCCCATTCAACATCTTTATTGATCACTTGGATAAGGGGATAGAGTGCACCCTTAGTAAGTTTGCAGACGATACTAAGCTGGATGGGAGTGTCAATCTGCTTGAGGGTAGGCAGGCTCTGCAGAGGGACCTAGACAGGCTGGATCGATGGGCAGAGGCCAATGGGATGAGTTTCAATAAGGGTAAATGTAGAGTCCTGCATTTTGGTTGTAATAACCCCCAGCAGTGCTACAGGCTCAGGAAAGAGTGGCTGGAGAGCTCCCCAACAGAGAAGGACCTGGGGGTGCTGATTGACAGCCAGCTGAATATGAGCCAGCAGTGTGCCCAGGTGGCTAAGAAGGCCAATGGCATCCTGGCTTGCATCAGGAATAGTGTGACCAGCAGGAGCAGGGAGGTGATCTTGCCACTGTACACGGCACTGGTGAGGCCACACCTCGAGTACTGTGTGCAGTTTTGGGCACCGCAGTTTAGGAAGGACATTGAGCTACTAGAGAGGGTGCAGAGAAGGGCAACTAAGCTAGTCAGGGGTCTGGAAAACAGGCCTTATGAGGAGAGGCTTAGGGAGCTGGGGTTGTTTAGCCTGGAGAAGAGGAGGCTGAGGGGAGACCTTATTGCTCCCTTCAGCTACTTGAAAGGTCATTCTAGGGAGGCGGGTGTTGGCCTCTTCTCCCTTGTGACTAGTGACAGGACTAGAGGGAATGGGCTTAAATTGTGCCAGGGTAGGTTTAGATTAGATATTAGGAAGAATTTCTTTACTGAGAGAGTGGTGAGATATTGGAATAGGCTGCCCACGGCAGTGGTGGAGTCACCATTCCTGAAGGTTTTTAAGAAGAGGATAGATGTGTTTCTTCAGGGGATGATTTAGGGATAAGAGTAGTGTAGGGCTATCGGTTGGACTAGATGATCTTGAGGGTCCTTTCCAACCGTAATGATTCTGTGATTCTGACTGTCTGTATGCCTGTTTGTACACAGATGTTTTGTTGTGGAAGACATGCTTATCTTTTTGATTTCAAGGGTTCAACAGGTGGAAAATGCCAACACAAAAGAAGTGGAGAATTTTGTCCTGGTTTAAAAGCTGTTCAAGCATTAAGGATTTTTTTACTATGATAAGCTCATGATATTCTGAGTCCTCATTTACAGTAATCACTGAAAAAGGAGAAGGGGAAAAGGAGAGATTATCTAAAACCCAGTCTCCAGTACCTTGATTAAAAGGATCAAAAATCATCTGAAAACTTAGCTATTGGAATATTGCAAGCCAGCTTCAGTTGTCATCACAAGTTACTGAGTTAATGTTACTCTAGTCATTTTTTGTTACCTATTTACATGAATTGCATAGCATGAATGCGCATTGCTCATGATTACAGGATTAAGATAATTTTAAGTGAGAGGTAAACATGGCTTTTGACTCGTTGTCCTATGAAATACACAAACCTGGAGAAAGAAAGCTCTGTAGTTTATTGCTCAAGATTGAGACCATTTAATTTGTGATACAGATATGTTTGTCATGGCCTTGCTAGTATCTCATTCAAACTGTTCAAGTCTTGTTATATGGCTTGTTTCTCCAAGGGAAAGTGTTGCAGGTACAGTTGCGCTGATGGCACAGGCAGGACACAGTATTTCTGTTACAAAACTACTGTTGATGTCCAAGCATGTCTCTTCTCACAATGCATAGATAATAGCCATGAGCAGAGATATGTAGTCAAACTAACAGAGACCTAGAGGGTCAGAAATAAATTGTTTCTGACTCATCGATTTAGAAATGAGGGATCGTGCTGGTCAGTACTGAGGATGTAAGTGAAGGTTATTGTTCCATTTTTCTTAAAGATAATATAGTATTAAGGGTTTGGTAAATCTAATCTCTTTCTATGTGAAAATCATGAATATGGGAACACTCAATTTTTTTCTTTTGTTAAATTAAAAATATTGGTACTGGAGATGATTGTATATAAATGTAGTACTTGCTAGCAGTTTCTGTTTCCTTTTTGTTTGCCTGTGTCTACTGATGCTGTACAAGTGTTTGGAGAGCCTCTGGACAACAGAACTCATTACATAATATTAACTATTTTTAAGACTGAGCAAGAGGAAAATAGGAGAATTGTTATAAAGCACCTCATATATTCTTTAAAAAAACAGGAAAGTACTCTCAGAAATGTCTTTCTTGTACCCTGTTGATGAGATAATCTCTTGGCACTGAGAAAATTCCTTGCCACCCTCTGTCCGCACTTGAGAAAACACAAACATACTGACAAGTTTGTGGCTAAGACATTCTGCTATCATCTGGAGGCTTTCCTGTTCACAATTAATTTGAGGATTTAATCTCAAGTGGAAGCTATGCAGATCCCTTTGATTAGTACTTTTCCCACCCTGCTTGCTCTCTCTCTCTCTTTCTCTCTCTCCACACCCCCCATATCTCCATCCTCTGTTCTGCCTCCCCCCTATCCCCATCCTCTGTCCCCCTCCCCGAACGAAAACACTCCCCTGCTAATTATTTTCTATGGCTCCCACAGCCTTTGCTGACCACCAAAGTACTGTAATCTTTTCCCCAACTCTTCTGGACCCTTTTCCTTCCAACAGCACCCAGATTTGGTCAAAGGGCGTGAGGGATTCTCTTACATAATATTCTGGAGGTTTCTATGGTACTTTCAATCTGTTTCCCAGAGCAACCACATGGAGCAGGAGACATTTTAAGCTGTACCACCATCATCACTTCTTAATCCTTTCCACAAGACTCACATAACATTGGTTCTTCGTGGTGCCACATCCAGCTAAGACAGAGGCACCATTTCGTGTCAGTTTCCTGGAGTTCATACAAGCAATGTTGCCTTGTGGCTTGGCAACATCTGGGTCAAAGAAAAAGCTGATAGTTATCCTTGTGTTTGCAGAGAATTTCATAGAAATTCACTATTTGTAAACATTTGTGTTTTGAAAGTGTGAGCATAATCTAATCTCAGTATTTCTGCTACCTTCTCCAAATCTCTAGCTAAGGCAGTGTCCAGCTGGGTCTCCCATGAAGCTGGGCTTACTGCGTGAAGCATGTTACACACAATTCAGCCCAGGAAGCAGTGTCTGTTTTCTTGACAGTACTCACACTCAGTTAAGGTGAATTCATCTTATATCTTAAGTCCTGAAGCTGAATTCAGCAAAAGATTCCTATTGCCTTAACTGATGCTTATCTATCCTGCAGTGCTTAATCCTCAGCAGTTAAATGCTATTTGAGTGGTACTTCTTTGACTTGATCTTATGTTCCATCTGTTAACCTGAACTTATAATGTAACAAAAGCTTATACCTACTTTCAGTGGAATTTGCTTGAGTTTTTTGTAGAGATTGGCTTTTTTAGATGCATGAAAATTCTCATTAATATACTCTATTCGTGCCCAAAGTACCTGATTATGTTTTCTTTCCATGTTGCTTTTTTTTATAATGCATCTTGATGCCTAAACTTTCATTTGAATGTTTCACCCAAAAATTACAGCGCAAAAAAGGGAGACGGAAGGAAAGAGACTGTTCCTACTTACTCACCTCTATCAAATTGAAGATTAATATTTGCTTTTTTTGCCATAGTTTTTGCTAATGCTTTCAAAATCTAGAATCTAATCTGCATTTCAGATAACTGCATTCCTTTTTTTAAGGATCCAAATGTCCACCTGTTTGTCATCAATGTCTCCCTGAGTTCACTGGTCTTTGGGTTAGACTGTAATTTCACATAGGCAAAGAGCAATGGTTCAATCTTTCTCTGCCCACTAGCAGATTTCTAAGAATCTGCAACAAGTCAGCCCAAATCGCCCTTCTAAGCACTGCTTTCCTCTTAGTAACTCAGCTGCTCCATGTCTTTGACTGGATCCCTGCATCTTTGAATGTTTCACTCATTCCAAGTGAAATTGTCAGGTTTCAGTAACCTTTCTAATGATGGAAAGTTGCAGAGGAAATTCAGGACCTCCTATTGAAGGTGCTAAAATAAAACATTTAAATTGCTTTTTCCTCCATCATTTGCAGTTTTGTTACTCATCCTACCTGAATAGCACCTTCCCTCTTCAGACATAGGTGCTTTTACTTGTAATAATTTATTTAGGCAATGCCCTTTGGCATCTGTTCCTGTATGAACTACTTCTGACTATGGACTACTACTTCCTGGCCTTAACTGTCAGGTACCCCACCTCACTCACATAATTGGCCTTGTCCTAAACATTTTAAGTAAATATGAGTATATGGGTGGAGGAGCTGCCAACACAAGTGGCAGATCATCATCATCTCTCAGGTGTTTGCCAGATCTTTTATCTCTTTAGCTATTTTTGGGATTTCAGTCCATCACAGCTGAAGAAACAAGCAGATGAAACAAGAGGTGACGAAGTCAGTCTGTGTCAGGGAAAAGTGAACACCTGCTGTCGATGCATTGCTCCTCACACCTGAGAGATGAAGTCTACATTACACTGGTTTAACTTGCTCCTCAGAAGTATCACTGTGTACTCTTTGCCTTCCCTCTGCAGTAAGAATTCTCTAGTTTTGTTAAGAATTTGGTCCTACATCTAGAAGTTTAAAGAAAGTAAGAAGTTTTAAACCTGTTGATATTGAACAAATGGAGTCTTTCTTAGCTGTGCCCATTTTAATCTGGTTTAGAAGAACATTCCTGAAAAACGTTCATTTTCTGAATGAGATACATTTTCCTTAGCAATAGAGGCAGCTTTTAGTGGAAGGATTTGTCTGATACATGTAGACATTCACAGCACAACTATGTTCCTATTGTATTTAATAGGAAGCTGAAGCATAGGAGGTTCTGTCTGAATACAAGAAAAAATATTTTCCTAGTGAGGGTGCCAGAGCACTGGAACAGACTGCCCAGAGAGATTGTGGAGTCTCTTTCTATGGAGATGCTCAAAACCCATCTGGACGCACTTCCATGCGTCCTGTTCTAGGGAATCCTGCTGTGGAAGGGGGGTTGGATGAGATGATCTTTTGAGGTCCTTTCCAACTCCTAACATTCTGTGATTCTGTGAAGAAAGGTACAGTACCTAACATATATCATCCTACAGTAGTGTCAGAATAGGTCAGATGGATCATGTCCTGAAAGTGCCTATTTCTCTACTGTCTGACAGGTGACTATCTAGATATGGAAGGTTTAGTCCAGATACTTAACATTTAAGTGGATGCTGGTACTGGAGAGATTTCTGCCTGTGAATGTTGGGGAAGTCTGTTGATGTTCGTGTAAATATTTAGAGATTATAAGCACAACAGACAAAACTACCGTGACTTCTTGACCATAGTGTCCTGGAACAAAGACATTTCTTGATTACAAACCTTGGCCATCTTTTATTTCTGTCAGTTAAGCATAAAAGATTTGGAAGAACATTCTCCAGAAAAACAGTGAGCAAAATCTCCTGGAATTTCAAGTGTATCATACTGCAATACAAGTTGTATATATATGTTGAATTTCTTTAACTAATTGCCAGTAACCCTTAGTTTTCATCTTGATTCAAGCAGATGATTGTTTCTTCAGCACGTCTACATGCAGTGGAAGTATGAGCTGTTTAACAACAACAGTAAGAGTCTTGTTTCCCAAGACACATGCACCCCTTTAATTCAGCAGCCCAGTTTTTGCTTTTGGGATCTTCACTTGGGAGCTCTGATGGTTTTGAAGTAATTGATTATTTCCTGCTGAATCCCAGCTACTCAAATCCTTCACCCTCTCCTGATCATTATATACCCTCAGGAAACAAAGCCAGTTTTGAAATCCATGTCCAGCATCTAGCCCTAAAGCTCATATTATTGTATTTCATTCCTGTTTGGTTAGTTTACCTGCCACAGTAATCTTTTCTTCCTCTGCACTGTCCTCACCACTGTTCAAAATCCCACAAGTCTTGTGATGCAGCATTTTCTTATTGCTCCTATAGTCAGGAAGAGACACCTTCTGTGCAGCATTGTTCTTCCTGGCACACACTATGCTTCGCCAGAGTTTTGTGCGGTGGTGTCAGTCATGGATTCCTCAGGTATTTTGTAGCTAAGAATAACTTTCTATAGTCATGGTTCACACATGGCCAAACTTAATTTATGTCCTGGTTTTGCCCTTTAATGCAGACAGAGGTTATTCTCAGTTAGATGTACTCACTCTTTCACTTTTGGCATCTCCAGTTGCTGAGCCAGCCTAGATCCCGCTGCAGCTGCAGGGCTTCCACTAAGCCTGGGACAGGTGTCTCTGGCTTTGCCATTGCTACTGCTGTGACCATGCTTGGAGGCTAAGGTGCATATGTTCGAAAACAACAGTGATTTCTATTTCACTACTTCTTCAAGGAAAAGGGTCTAACATTCTGCTTCATGTTGTTTACATCCCCACATTAGCTCTTCTGGGGAGGCTCAGGAGCAGTCACTGAGACCCAGTTTAGTCTTCCTACCCATCATTATTTATTGTGTCTTGATTTAATATGTTTCATGGGATGGCTCTTGCATAGTAGGCCCTACATTTTTTTTTTTACCTGAGATGGGAGGGCGTAGTTCAAGAGATTCCTACGGCTTCACTCACCCACAGATTCCAGCTGTAAGAGCCTGTAGGAGATGTACAATCCTTTGCTTTGCTGTTTGAACCAAGAGCAATATTTCTTGAAAAGTGGATGGCCTGATGGTTAAAAGGTTAAAAGCTTTGTTAAACATGGGTGTGCACTGCCATTGATTGTGGATTTGATGGTATTTAAGTGTACTTTGAAAGGAAACCACTGATGTAGGGCCTTCTCCTTGTCATCCTTAGTCAATCTCAGTGTGAAACAGCCTAACAGATTGTCAATTTATTAATTGACCACAGGGTGCAGGTCAAAGGACTGAGGTACATGCGTGTTAATCACTGTGGTTTGACATGTCTGCGTACATGAAAGTTGGCTGCAGTTTCTGTGTAACTTTCTATGTTGTGAAAGAGCTAACAAAAATCTGGAGCTGAGTTTGCACAATACATTTGGTATAGTGGAATGCAAAGAAAACCCATTTTCAGGTCATTATTGTTAGAACTCTGATTTTCAGATATTGCTTCAGGAGCTTTTTTGACTTGGTAGGCCAACATAGATTTAGCCACCTGTGGAAAAAAAAGTGTCACCATTCTGAAAAGCAAGAACAGACATTCTCAGAGTATGATCAATAAGATGATAGGCAGTTTGTATCATCATTATTATGGTACTCAAATAGCATGAGGGTTTAAAATCTTGTTGACCTGCCTGATATATGCTGTTCTTTTTTGCATGGTGTTAAAAGAAGTTGCTTGCCTTGCTTCCTCATTTGTACCTGGATTTCTAAAATTCATATTTAATTTTAAAGATAAGGTACATAAGAAGTAAGTGCAAACAGATAGCACAGGTGGTACATCAATGACAGTATTACAAAATGAGTTTATGATTAATTTATTAATAGACTGTTGTAACAAATATGTAAAACACATTGGTTTACTATAAGATATACGCATTTGATTATTCTTCCCAAGCCTATAAAACTTTATAGTCTAAGAAGTCTAGGTAATGTAATTGTGATATTGAGAGAATTAGTGTGGCCGTGCTATTCCAGAATATATTGGTCCAGCTAGTCTTTGTAAAAAGTCATCTAAGATCATCTCATTAAGTATGTTACTTCTATCAGCCTAGAAATGTGGACCACAAGCACAAAAATGTAAACACTTCAAAGCTGACAAAACAGAAATCACATGCCTGTGCAAGCAAAGCAGCGTCCATGAAAACATGTTTTGACTGTTCTTGCTTTTGAGTTAACTTCCTGTTCTTGAATATGTGGGATGATTCTTGAGACTTGAGTATGTGGGATGATTCTTGAGACTTCGTAGGCCCATATGAAGATCAATATCTTGATGAAAACCTCATACAGAAGTGTGAAAAGCATGCAGCCACTTATAAAAGTGGAAAGGATTTCTTCCACTTCCTGAGACACAATGGTTTTGTGTAGTCAGCGCACACATTAAGACAAGCATCTGCACACCCTGAGCATTATCCATGTCAGTGACTCTGTTACTTGAGCAGGCTGTTCCGTTGCCACTCAAAAAGACATGTAAAATGGTGACTTGATCATATTCTGGAGAAAGAAAATAAATATTGCAAATGCCTCTTACTTGAGCCTAAACACAAAGAGACTTCACAGAATCAAAAACATTTTTGAGGACTTACAGAGAGACCTGAACACTGAGCAGAGCGCTGGATCCAGCATGTTACTAGATAGCATTCAGTTGGCAAGGGCAGGGAAGATTAAAGAGACTATTTGCCTCAAAGTAGTAATTATTAGGCTGCAAAACACTCTCTAGAGAGAAAATCATTGGAAGTACCAATACTTGCCTCATCTAAATTTGCATTAAATAAAGCACTAGAAACTCTACTGTAAGGAAGGGACTTTAACTGTCATGATAATACTATAATTTTCTACCCTACTAATACCAAAAATCATAATAGTCAATGTCCTAATTTGCAAACCTGTGACCTAACTCTTATTTTTCAAGTAATTTCTGTGTTTACTTGGATATAGAGTTGGGTCTAGGGTTGTTTGGCATTTTGTTAAATTAGAATTTTTCAGATTTTTCCTGCATCTAAAAAAAAATACTGTCCTCCTGGAGTAGTGGGGCACAAAATGAAAGATCAATTAATGTCTCTACGTAAAGTCCGCTCTCTCTTCTGTGCCATTTCTTGGATGTCTTCCCTTTATAAATGATAAATTCTTGTCTCCTAGAGCGTCCTTTAGCTTTTTATTGTGTGGTGTACATTTGTCCTGATGGATTTCATACACCGTGAAGGTGGATGTACCTAACTGGTAAATCGCCCAATGGGTTGTTTTAGACATAACTGAACATTTGACCTTTAAGCTCAATCTTAGTCCAATTCTTTTTAGGTTTTGCACGGTTTTTTTACTACAGAGTGTGACAACATTGAGAAATACAAAGTAGTAAGAAAACATCCTACGTTTTGACCACAGCTTAAAGGAAAACAGAGCAAATAATAAGAGCAATATGCCAGCTGTAAACACAGGAGTAACACTGGAGCGTTCTTAATAGAGGCCTGGGGCACCAGAGTAAGTCAGGCTGTGCTGAGCTTGCAAAGCTATCTTTATTGACATTGTCAGTATCTCTTTGTTTGGCAATAATGGCCCTAGAAACTGCTTGTTACAAAAAATACAGTAAGACAAAAGGCCTGACTCAACAAGGAATTACTCTACTTTTGTGTCATGGTAACTTCTTTAAAAACAAACAGAGGCAAGAAGATATAACTGGGGAAACAGTTACTAATCTAGTTCATCTCACTTGACAGTTTTATTTTGTAAAATCGTCTTATTTTGCTGAAATAAAACATCAGACAATATTCCATAGCATATTTTCTAAACTGTACTATATTACAAATGTCATAGCAAATTGCAGGAATTACATCCTACCTGTCTTAATTATATTTTTATGGAAGCTGTCATCACAGACTAACAATAGATGCAGTCTTCAAAATATTTTTCTTAGCATACAAGCAAAAGAAGATATATTGTAATTTGAGGGTAGTTCATATGAAGGCAAGCAATCTTGTCAGAAGAGTTTTTACAGAAGAATTTTTACTGTCTCAAAATGGAAGCAATTTTTGAAGAAAAGTTGTATCTGAAAACAGGAAAAATTTTGCTGCTGGTTTGTTGAGAGGTTGGCTATTCTCTAGGAAAGAACAAGTATGAATACAAAATATATGCATTGGAGTCAACCTATACTTCAAAAATCATACATTTCATCACCTGAAAGACCCAAGGTATGTGTTACTTCATACCAAAGGGGAGTTCTGAGGTCACAGTAAAGTCACATATACTAGAAAAAATAGGCAAAAGTGTTAGCCATTTAATTTCTGTGAGGCTGAAGAAACATTGTAATGAAAGGCTGTTACTTAAGGCACTGAATACCAGACTCTTCTGAGGGTTCATCTGTGTAACCTGCAGTAGTGGTGCTGAATGGGGGTGACCAGAGCAAAACCAGTGGAACCCATGGGATGGCTACTGTCAGAAAGAGTTGCCAAGAGCCAGAGGTTCAGATGTCCCACCTCCCAAAATCAGAGAGGTTACCAAGACAATCAAATACATATTTTAATGTTTACTCCTTTTTGCAAATAGATGTATTTTCTAAAAGCATTCTTTTATCCCATGGATGAAGCCTCAGTCTCCAGAGAACCAACAACTCCTCCCAGTGGAATAAAGGAAGGTGTGGTTTGCAGAATATAAAGCCACAGAATCATTATCCCTAATTATGCTTTACTGAGGACGTTCTGACTGCTTTGAAACTAGAAGAAAGAAATTTTTCACCAACTTTTGCAGGATCAGACTTGAACTTCAGTCACAGTGGAGCGGTGTGAAGCCAGTGAGATTCCCCTACAAATTTCGGGGGGACTAAGATATTCTTATAGAATGTACCTAAAAAGTGAGAAATAAACACCATCTCCAAACACTCTGTTAACTTTTTTCCCGTTCCCTGTACCCCCATTCACCTTCAATACTTAGAAACTCATTCAGCAGAATGAGTTTTGCAACAATACATTCCCATGATTTCTGTGTACAGCATTCCTATTATCCTGTGCAGACCAGACCTTGTAACAGTAAGAAATAGAAGTTCCCTTAAATGTTGATCAGATTTCTATCTTGAGAAAGCAAACTCATGGAAATTTTTATAACTATATCAAATACTGCTTGCCTGTGCATGGTGTCATTTTCTTTCCTGGATCAGAAACCCGGAGGTTCGGCTTACAGGCTGCAGTCTGGCCTCCTACACAAAGCTGACATCATAATTAATTATAAGGAAGTCACTGTACTACTAGTATTCTTGAGACGAGGCATTAATGTAGCACATTCTGGACAGCATCCACTCCAACAAATGGTATCACAAATTCCTTGGCACAAATACAAGCTCTCATTATTAAAGGAAAGTGCAAGAATTGTTTTGGGATTCCTGGCATAGTGTAAAAAAAAAAAAACACAAAAAACCACTCCAATTATTTAGTCTTCAAGAATGGAAAGCATGGAGACTACATTAGTGAGTACTTGGTGACAAAGTGTAAAATTCATCAGATTATGCTAAGAAAATTCACCAGACTGTGCTAAAATGTAGTAGCTGTCACTAGTCCCACACCAGAAATAGGAAGGCTTTCTGAGTGTCCCCTAAAGTACTTCCACTTTTCTCATATCACCACTCTTCTGTAATATGATATGTTCATTCGTTCATTTCACAGGATGAGGCTGGGCACAGCTGAGTTTTTCGTGTTGATTCCTTTATTCTCTATTTCTAGGTTTGTTTTTTTTTTTTAACAGTGACAGCAAATGAATAATAGTTGTTATCTTTTCTCAGCAGAGTATTCACAGCTCAAACTCAGTTACTTCTGCAGGTGTCTGCACTCATATGTCTGTCATTTCTTGTTTTAGATCAGGGCTTCCCAGTAGGGCTGATGTCTATGACAAGCCTTCTTAACATTGTGATTCCCAGAAGATATGGCGAATGGACATCCAGTGACTGACTCATGCTTGGAAGCTGCTCCAGGTCCCAGCTAAGAAGCTCTCCTTCTTGTCTGACTTGATGCATCAACAATGTAGAACAGTCCTTGATCTCTGAATACTGCTCTTTACAGCCACAATGGAAAAGCCGGGGGCGGAGGGGGGGGGAGGGAAAGTAAGCTCTCTTCTGTTAATAACTGTGTTTTCATTAAGATAGCAAGAAGTATTATGTCTCTGCCATAATTTGCTATTTTTTTTTCAAAAGCTATCCAGTGTTCTGAACTGGTTGGAAATTCTAATTTCTGAAAGGAATAAACCTGTTTATTTAACTGTTTTTAGGGGCTAAATTTACTAATGGAGCTAATTAAATGAGCCATTTCAGTTTCCTGGATCTACCTTGTGCTCTATCTAGTATGTAAAGAAAAGTGTTATTGCCAAAGCACAGGTTTTAGGTTTTAGGTTTTAGGTTGTGCTCACTGTCTTCTCTAGTCAACAAGTCTTTTAACATACAAGGCATGGCATAGCCCTGTATCTATAATCATAGAATCATAGAATGGCCCAAGTTGGAAAGGACCTTAAAGATCATCTAGTTCCAACACCACTGCCATGGGCAGGGATGGCACCCACTAGACCAGGTTACCTAGGGCCACATCAAGCCTAGCCTTGAACACTGCCAGGGATGGAGCATCCACAACCTCTCTGGGCAACCTGTTCCAGTGCCTCACCACTCTCTGGGTAAAGAATCTTCTTCTAATCTCCAGTCTAAATTTCACCTCCTTCAGCTTGTATCCATTCCCCCTTGTCCTATTACAATCTGACAGATATCTTGTAATCCCCCTTTAGGCACAGAAAGGCTTCTATAAGATCCCCTTGAAACTTCACTTTTCTAGGCTGAACAGTCCCAACTCCTTCAGCCTATCCTCATAGGAGAGATGCTCCAGTCCTCTGATCATCTTTGTGGCCCTCCTCTGGATCTGCTCCAACAGGTCCACATCTTTTCTTTGCTAAGCCCCCAGAACTGGACAGAGTACTCCAGGTGGGGCCTCACAAGGGCAGAGTGTGGGAGAACACCAAGATTATAAGAACCGGAAGGAAAACGTCTAGGACTAGAATTTTGCAGTGGCTTCTTCCCAGGATCACCACACCGGGAGCTGCACGGGTCTTGCCACCGGTTTCCACTTGTTCTGCAAACCTCTGTACAGTTTTTCCTATAAGCCTCTGTTGCCCCTTCCCTAGCACACGTGGCCCCCCCTGGGCGGTGACATGTTGCCTTCCTCCCTGAACCAGTTCCCCGCCCCTGCCAAGCCTCATTGGTTCCACTCTCCTTTTTCTGAGTTACTACCCCATCACATTCCCTTTTGTAAACCCTCCCCTGGGGAGTATAAAAACCACGGGAAGTTTAAATAAATTACTTTTCGACCCTGGACTCTTTAGTCTGCACTCATGGTTCTTTCCTCCCAGCGAGGAGGAAAAGTGCACCCAGGAAGACATCGGCTCTGAGAGGCAGCAAACAAGAAGTCACAAGAAATCATCCTCTGTTAATTGGTGCCCGAACGTGGAGCACTTAGCAAAACTTCTACCATGTAGGAGTTTGCCGCGTAGAGAGGCAGAAACACCTCCCTAGACCTGCTGGTCATGCCTCTCATGATGCAGCCCAGGATATGATTGGCTTTCTGGGCTGTGAGTGTATATTGCTGGCTCATGTACAGCTTTTCATCTACCATGACCCCCAAGCCTTACTCTGCATGGCTGTTTTCAATGAATTCCTCTCCCAGTCTGGCCATATATCTTGGGTTGCCCCTACGCAGATGCAGGACCTTACATTTGGGCTTGTTAAACTTCATCTGATTCTCACAGGCCCACTTTTCGAGTTTGTCCAGGTCCCTCTGGAGGGCATCCCTCCCTTCTGGCATATCAAACACACCGCTCAGCTTCATGTCATCTGCAAACTTGCTGAGGGTGCACTCAATACTCCTGTCCAGGTCATTAATAAAGACATTGAAGAGTTCTGGTCCCCAGGCAGAGCCCTGAGGGACACCACTCCTCACTGGTCTCCACCTAGACAAAGAGCCATTGATCACAACTCTCTGGCTGCATTCATCCAGCCAATTTCTTACCCATCAAATAGTCCACCCATCAAATCCATATCTCTCCATTTTTGAGATAAGGATGTTGTGAGTAACCATGTCGAATGCCTTAAAAAAGTCCAGGTAGACGGCGTCAGTTGGTCTTCCCTCATCAACTGTTGCAGTCACTCCATCGTAGAAGGCTACCAGATATACTTCTATAATCATAGGAGGAAGTCATAGGTGCATGGATTTGCAGCTTTTTCTCAGAGGGATGGTAAAGGATAACTGGTTCTTTTGCATTAGAGATTAATGGATTAGGAACATCTATGACCCACACATGTCCTTTGATGCGTTGCTGTAGGAATACAAGACCTCTTGAGCCATCTCTTGGTCAGGAACTGCAAGCACACTTCCCATCTGTTCTGCAGGCACATGCAGAGTGGAGAGCCCCAGCCATGTCCTCTCTACCCTCCAGTTCTCGTGTCTGAAAAGGAAACCCCAGGCACAGCTCACCCTAGAAGGTCCCAAATCTGGGTAGCTGGGGTCCTCCAGATTCAGCTATGATATCCAAAGTGACAACTAACATTTTTCCTTAAATTGTGATGATAGCTGCCTCTGTATTTCCTAAGGTCCTCTGTAATTGTGCAGACTAGTGCAGGATGAGGAGAATGAACTAAAAAGGAAGGTAAATTTAGAAATTACTAGCATGATCTCATGTTCTTAAAGACCAAGCTTGCTACAGGAGTCCAATTAGGGAAAGAGAAGTTGCATAGCCTTTTCTTAAAACACACCAAAAATTATATAAAGTCATTAATAATTATTTGGGGAAAAAAAATCAACAAAAGAAGGTTTCATAAACTACAATGTACTCCTGGCACATACAATCTTTTAAGAGATATACATTTTCAAAGCAGGCTTTGATTCTGTGGTTCACTCGAGTGAGTCAAAGTTTTCTGTTCTGCAATGCTGAATTTTTTGCACTTAGGAGATCTAACGGATAAAACTGAAACAGATGGAAAAAAGAAAACAATGAATAACAAGTTATCCTTTAAACAGAGGAATAGATTTGTAAACAAAAAATTATTGTTGTTATTTTCCTAAACTGCATAACTGTAACACAGTATAAAAGAGCTAAAAGTCAAACTCACACTACCGGGAGATATGCTTTCCACTTCTACATTGAAGTCAGAGCCAGGTGATGAGTTCAGTTAAAAATGTGTTGAGATCTCAAACTGCTAATAACCCAAGCAGAATTTCTTAACAGTTTTTAGCCCACCGGTTCATTACAGTTCTCTGCAAGACAAAAGGAAACAAAGACAGTATTTCAAGCTATGGAGACAAATCTACATTTCTTTATTTTTCTGTCTTCTTCCAGTTTTCTCCAGTGGTTTTTGGGGTTGTTTGGGTTTTTTGCATTCTTTGTTTTGTTTTGTTTGTTTGTCTGGTTTCATTTTTGTTTGTTTGTTATCATTTTAAGGGGGGGAAGTGTATTAACTACAATTTAAATCAATTAATTTCCACCTTTCATTTTTCTTCTTTCACCTAGGTGAAAAGTTGATCTCATTTTCATGGAAGCTTCTATAAGATCACTTATCTGGCATTTGAAGTAGTTAGGGAACAGTCGTGACAAAAATATAAATCAGAAGCACCTGTGACTTCCAATAAAATATTTATATCAAAGTGTGAAATAGTATTACCTTGTTTTCACATCAGATACAGATAATTCAACAAAGTCCTTGCTCTGTGTACATTTTTATTCTTGTTAAAAGTTTGAAAGGCAAGCTTTTAATGTCTCAGCATTAACTTAAGTTGTAGTCAGTCTGTAAACAGTTGGAAAGATGCTATTAAAAATATGTTAATAATAAAACAGATGCTTTAAAGTAAGCTTACTATCACTGCAACCTCAGTCTGCCTCACTTTCCATATAGAGGGCCTGGCTGAGAATTACCATGCTTTAGTAAGAGTGTAAGAGTGGAGCTTTGGGTGGACATTTCTAACTTCTCCCTAAAAAGTAAGGGTTGAGTTTATGTGACTTTAAAAACAAAAATAAACAAGCAAACAAAAGCCCAACAACAACAAAACCCACAACAGGTGTTGCTTTTGTTTTGATTTATCTCCTGAAATAAGTTATTGCAGTCATAATTTACTTCTGAGGAGAACTGAGGCCCAAGTATGAACTAGCCACCTATGGAGGACAAAACAACAGCATCTGAGCTTGGCAGAGGTTTTTTGCCTTCAGAGTGCTGTGGTAGTTAGGAAAGAGAAGATGTGATTGTTAATGCTTGGTAGCTTCAGCAGCAAGAACATTTCCAGAGGCGAGGCTTGATCCCAGGTAGTCCAGGACCTGAATACTGAGGTAAAACGAGGCCATACTGCTATGGCCTATCCTAAGCTGTAGTAAACTCAAGCACAACCACAGATCTGCATTTACTCCAGAGTCAAGACTCTAAGCAAACAGTTTTAAAGACGGCTTTAGAGACAGTAGTATTAGAAAAACCTACTCATCCCCCTTTTTACCAGCTTCCTTAGCTGTAGTACAGATTCTCTATTATAAGATACTAAAACTTTATTTAAATCTTACACTAGAATTGAGTAGAATGCAGTGTCTACTTCCACACTTCCAGTGCCTGCTGTGACACCCAGCCTTGCCAATACCACACATGCACACATTACTTTAGGAATATACAATTGTACAGATGAAACCTTAACAACTTCAAATCCATTCTAAAGAAAAAAATCTGCGTTAGGGATAGCACTTATTTTTCTGCAGCTGCAACTGATACCTAGCTTTTAAAAACAATTAATTTAGAGCACATGTGATTTCATGATAGCTATCTTCACATCTACAAATGTCTCTGCTTTGTTCAGACTTTTACAGACCTATTTGCTCTGTCTGCTGTTGCCAGTAATACAGACTTATGAAACACAAGTGCAGGATAGTTGTGCTGTAAAACCTATAAAGCTTGTTAATTATAAATACAGAATTAAAAAAAAAAAAAAACAACTTGGGAAATTACAGGAAATAAACCAAAAATATTGATAATTGCCTTTCTAAAAGAGGCTGGATTCATCTCAGTCACAAAGTTCTAAGTTATTTCTTAAGTTACAGAGGTTCTTACTTCTCAAGTTACAGATGCAAGTGTACATTAAATAAATTTTGGGCCAAATGCTCTCCAGCAGTTCTTATGGTCAAGACTTTTTTCCAAGGGTTCAGTGAAATTACTTATCATATTTGTCATAGCACATTGCCTCAGGCCTGTAGAAGTGCAACATACGTATACTGCCTTAATAAACATAGATTTATATCCTGCCTTTCTTGTAATAGCTTTAAAGGGCAATAGGAGCTAAGCACATAGTTCTGAAACTATTGGACAGTCTCCAGCTGCCCCAAGCCAGCTCATGTTTTACTATAAAAATGTTCTACAGTACTCAGATTAGAAGCCAGTTGTAAATTGTTTCCTCCTCTTTTTTCACATCTGATATCATGTTTAATACAGAGGGATGAGATGAAGGAAGATCTGAAGCTCAGGCATGAGCCAAAAATCCTCCTTGACATACAGAAAAAAAATACGTCGCCCTTCGAGTATGCTTAAGACTTCTTCATCCTTCCTAGATGGAGAGAGAGGCTTTTTATTCCAGTGAACTTTTCATAGCAACCTTATATTTTGCTGTATCACAATCTGTCTGATTTGCACAGACCATGGGCTAAACACTAGACAAAGCCAAAGGAAGAAGTGCTTGTTCTAAAAAAAATTCCTCTTGACATTATTTCACATTGTCACAATCCCTTGCACCAGACCTGGGGTTAAGCAGGCACAGGACATAAGACGGGGGCCTTACTAGCAAGGCCACCTTCTCTGCTGGTTGTGCTGTCATACCCTGGTCCTGGCTTACCTTACTATGTAGAGCAGCCAGCCCTCACTGCTCTGGTGCCTACTGCAACACGGAGTGTCACCTCAGCGTAGGGTCCAGACACAGCCAGGTGAAAACGCAGCATTGGGAGGAAGGACAAGCTCCAGGATTCAGCCATATGGATGAAGCCAGAACAAAATCCAATGATTTTGGTTGTCAGAGGCAGCCCAAACTGCCTCTTCAGAGACTTTCACTTTTTGATGCTTGCTACAGGAAATGGTGCAAAAACTTTGCACTTGGTCTCTAGACTGTGTATCTGAAATACATGAGCTTTGGAAAGTCTGGACACTCAGCAGCTGTGTTAGCATCACAAGGACTCCATTGTCTACCGTGCCCACATTTAATAGTAGCATTAGAGAAAATATTTATACTTTGTTTCACAGTTGTATATCTTCAGAAAGCAGCAATGAAAGAGGTCCCAGAGTCTCTTCAGATCATCAGATAACAAGCTGGAAAGGAGAGGCATGGTCTTAGCAAATGCTGTTCATAAAAATAAAAGGCTGAACATGTGGGGTTTGCAAATGGTGACAGATCAAATGATGCACAGTAGCCTGTGATGATCTCTTCCTCAGCCTCCCTGCTCAATGCCTCCCTGCTGAATGCTGTTAATTCCACAGCCAGCTATTATTGATGGCAAGGCACTACATGCAAGTTGACGGATAAAGTGGCAGATCCTTTGCCAAGTACCTGCTATCTCAGGAATTGCTAAATGCTTAACTGTACACTGCACCTTATTATTCTGATTTCATAAGCCGTCTTAACTTAAAACAACACGAAAGAAAAATCAAACCATCAATGAAAAAAAAACCAAACAAAACCAAAAACAAACAAAGCAAGCAAACAAACAAACAAACTGTGTCATGCAAGCCCTAAGTTACTGGACTTCAATTAAAAACCAAGCCAGAGCCAAGAGCCCTGAAAGATAGTTTGAAACAATTAAGCTGTTACTGCAATGCACACTGAACTTCCTGGAGCGGGAATCTAAAATTTCTATTGGCTTCAAATGCAGAGTTTGCCTCCAGAGCATGTCTGTTCTCTGTTTCTCCTTGGGGATTATTTGGCTTTCCTCAGACTCTGTTTGTTCTCCAATCCCTGGCTTTCCTCTGCTCATAAGGGTATGGCAGAATCTGGCCAGCACACCATCTCACCAGCACAAAGTTTAGACCAGTTTGTTTTACAGGCTGACGCTGATGGGTAATGTCAGGATTGGGAGCCATTCTTAGACATTTTAATGGATCAGACAGAAGAACTCACATAATCTCTGGATCCAACAATAGACAGAATTGCTATCCAGAGACACAGAAATACTTGGGGATTTAGATAATTATATAATCACACTTAAGAAAAACAATTAAAGACGTTCCATTTATCACCCTTTGAACAAAACAGAAACATGGTATAATAGACAAGCACCACATCACAGAACTCGAATTTTTAAGTTGGATAGCATTAAGCACGATTTATGTTTTCTTTTTAAATCTGTATTTTTACCATTCCTGATAGCCAAGAAAATCTGAAAATCATAAGGTGCTGTTGAAGGACCCTCTTGCTCCCTGTTGTCCTTTCCAGAGGACTCATAATATCAAACACATACAGGCTGTGTTGGGATAGGCATAGACTTTGTTAGTGGAATGCCTAAACAAACATATTTCCCTTGTACCTGGTCTCCTTTACGTCATTTATTGTATCTCTTTGATGAGATACCAAGACAATTTACTTCAAGGGCCTTTCATAGCAAAGGTGGGGTTTGTTAGCCTTACAGAGTGGAAGTCACAATCTCTTGGGGAATAACCCAGCACTATTGCCATTTAAATGTGAGAACTTCAGGACACAGTGTAGTCATAAGTCACCTTTCAGGAGTCAGATTCTACACTTATGGAGGAAAAAGAGAGACAGGAGGCATTCATACAGAAATCTATTCTAGTGAAATGCAAAACTAAAATAAAAGGCTGATCTTTTTCTGGACTGCATTACACGCTGCTATTTATATGATGACTGGAGATTTTATCTGACGCTTATGTCTATAAGAATTTCCAGGAGAGTTTTTAGAACACAAGAATGCAATAGCAAAATTAAAAGGTTTATAATTAATGGCTATATTTAAACCTAACTGCTAAAACTAAAGAGCACAGCTTTTGGTTTTATGCATAAAAGACACTGAAATGTCAGAGAAAATATTTGTAGGCATGTGATAGCAATGAAGTTACAGTTATATAATGGGCATGCAAAATCAAGAAAGAAAAGTTAGAGTTTTCTTCAACAGAGTAAGTAGAGGAGTGTGGCTAAAGTTGTCTTTCCAAGCATAAAGCACACTTACATATAAGGTTAATAAAGAAAGAACTCAATAAAATATAGCTTTTCATGTTTCTACATAATGGCTTTCATTTACAGTTATGTAAAAAGAAATTCTACTGTGATCTTATACGAAGTAGTCATTTACTAATTATTACTACTTATAACAAGTTCCAAAATTATTTTCATATAAAGTTATTTAATAATTTAATGTACATAAAAGTATCCTGCAGAACTATTTTCTTCTCATTTGCTCTATGGATTTTACTAGTAGTATTTTTAAAATGTAGGTAGAACTTTACAGCAGGGAACACTTGTAGTGAAATATAAAGCCCTGTATAGGTTCTAGGTGCCTTTCTATTTGTTGTAGTAAAAAAACCAACCAAAAATCCTGCAAATGAGTCAAATGATGACAGAAGCCTGAAGACATAAAAGCCATTCCTGAAAGCCAGTGAACTTGCCAGTTTCACTTGCACAAATCTTTTCTGGAAGTCAATGAAATTTCCAAGATCTAAACTTATTAAAAACTTTACCTTTCTAATAGATTGACCCTGCCCTTCTATGCTTCTTTGCTCCCTCCATCTCCATCCCCTGTCTCAGTTACATCTTCCTCAGTTCCTTTGGAGTGCAGCTCTCCAGAGGTAGGACAATTGTGCTGCAATTCCACAGCTCAGCACAGCTGGGTTCTAGTTTAGATTGGACCCTTTGGCTACCACAAAAATACAAGATCATGCTAGAAGAATGCCCTATTTTCCTCAAAATCTTTTGAAATGGGACTACCAAGTGGTATATAAAAAAATGTAGTCCTATATGTGCTAATACCTGTTCACACATACAAAACACATGAAAACTATAGCTCTGACATACCAGTAACACTGTTTTATACATATAAATTCCTTTCCTCCCATTCCCTGAATATTTCTAACGTGATCCATCAGATTTCAGATTGAAAACCCTTCATATGTTATGTTACATACCAATTAACTTAATGTCTTGAGATGAAATCTAAGAAAGTAAATTATTATATGCACCAGTAGGCATCTTTCTAATAAAATACCATGCTTTCTGCAGTGGAAACTTATTTTTAGAAAGTTAATAAAGATATTAATCTTCCAGACTAGAGGCAGTACAAAAATTAACAGTTGTTTAATCATGCAAAGCAGTATGATGCTGTACAATGTTAAATGCAAGGCTAGTCTCTGACCCTTTCTGGTGAATGAATGGGTTATTATGTTCAACATTTCAATTTAGCTGAGTACCATAAGTGCACAGTAATTATGATTTTATTATACAGTCACATAAATAATGCAGTATTATTAATGATCCATAACCATTAGAGCAACACAGTGAAAACTGTCTACTACAATAAGGTACTATGCACTGTTTAATTTTACTGACATCAGATTAGTAAGAAACATTAAGAAATTTCAACAGCTTTGAAGAAAAAAGTCAACATTGTAGCAATTAAGTTGCTTAGCTATTAGACAGCACATGTCAATAGATACATGGATCACTGATTAGGAAAGGAATCTGGAATTACAAAAAGAAAGAAAGTACATTGTCATAATAAAGTCTGACTTAATATAATCATTATGTTGCCATTAAACTAAAACAGCATCTAATGCATGTAGGCTATTTTAAAATTTAACAATGCAAACACTAAACTGCTAATTAATCAACCACATGCATCTCATTATTTTCTTTAGCTTTTCCAAAAACAACAAATGTCTTCCTTCGTCCCCCAAAAATCTTAGGAAAATTTCTTCACCAAAAGACTGGCGAGGTATTGGAATAGGCTGCCCGGGGAAGTGGTGGAGTCACCATCCCTGGAGGTTTTCAAAAAAACAGGTGGATGTGGCACTTCAGGGGATAACAGTAGTGTAGGGCTAACAGTTGGACTTGATGATCTTGAAGCTCCTTTCCAACCATGATGAATCTATGATTCTATGATTCTACTTTAGGGAAAATAGGATGCTGAACAATTGTATTTAATACAAGGATCTCTGGGGAGGCTCTGTTCCACAGTCCATGGGAATAGACCTTTTTGGTTCTTCTCTTCCTAGCAAACAAAAGTCTGAAAAGCATGAATGTGATGCAGTGGAAAAAAACACAAAAGGAGGTTTAGATGTGGACATACATATGTTATTGGGTGTTATTTGGGCAACAAGCACAACTAGACCTGCTCTTGGGCTTTCTCTCTGCCTTTCAGACTGTCATGAGCCAGTATGCATACTCTTGCTTCATCTGCTTCCATCCACACACAGAACTCTTACCACACAGTGATGTGCATATTAAGCCTATTTTGTCTGTCTCTCACACATGCAGAAGCTAATACTGATGTTGAAGCACAACCCTATCCTTTCATTCAACAATTAACAGAAACTAAAGCACAATACATGCATTTCTAATACATTCATATTTCTCAAAGCCTGTGTCTTGCAGCTCTCTAACTGTTCTCTGGCAAGTGACACTCTGTGGGCAGCTTGCTGATTTCTTTAAATGGTTTGCAACAGATCAGCACCATCAAATGATTTTTAAGGCTTTTCCAAACATCTTCCACACTTCTAAAGAACACCAGTGGCTCTGTTTACTCAGCGTGTTTTCTTAGTTTTGTCTAGTCTTGTTACACTGTTCTGTAATCACTCATTCAGTGACTTGATGAATCAAAAGTCTCCTCACCAGGAATTCCAGATGACTTTAAGTTCTCTATGCCATGATTTATAGGGAATCTTACTTCAAAAATAAGCCAATTAGCTCATTAATTAACTAATTCGGGTATGTTGAAGGTACAGGTTGAGGCTGCTCTTTGATGCTAACAACAGACCTTCTTTGAGAGCCAATAAAACCAAACATAAATGTTCCTCAGCCTCGGTTCCTCTCTTCGTCATTCCACACATCACAACCAAACCTACAACTTCCATAAGTTCTTCACAGCCACACTTCTGTTTGACTTTTACCTACCAAAACATTCAGACATATTCAGGTTTAAACCTCACTGAACGAGTTTCTGTCATTACAAACCTACTTCACTGTCAGAGTAGCTGCACTAAAACATAGAATAAGCTTATGTATAATCTTAAATTTCTCTATGGCTGATTATAGTTTTTATAAACGTTATTAAAAATGATAAAATCTAAAATGAAACGAAAGCAAGAAATGCTCATGCCTGAGCCACATAAAATTTAAATTACGGAATGATCCATCAATATAATATCAACAGTCTGTGAATTGTGCCTTTTAACATCACCCCACCAACTGCTGTGCAGCAGCTAACCCTAGGCATGAGCTGCTTCCCTGGGGATGCTTGCACACTACTAAAGTGGTGTCTCCGGGCACTTCAAGATATCCAACTCCAGAATCAGAGGAAAAGACCTGTATGCTAGTGAGATTAAGAGCTTGACAGCTGCCTGCTAATGACATGCCAGAACTGCTAACAAGGAGCACAGCTGAAAGTTGAGTAGTTCTAGAGGGAAGAAGAAGATCCAGTCTGGTTTTCTGAACTCTCAAGACTGGAGGATGTGTGGGGGGGTGTTGAACTAAGAGATTTTTCTTCTCTCTAATCCAAGGACTTCTGTAGCTTCTTGTTACTCCTACAAGGAGCACAAATGTGAAATGTAACTCTCAATTTTTGTAATTATCTCCATAATTAATAATACTGCTTCAAAATAACATCATTTATCATTAAATATGAAAATTCCAGATTTCTAAAAATGCAACCCTCACATATCCCAATTTTCTATTTCTCCTTATACTACTTTAATTAATTTCTTAACCCCATGTTAAATTAATGTTGAGGATTAGGGCTGGACTGACCACCACGAAGTGACAGTTGCTCTCCACTGACTCTACCTCCCTCTTTCTCCTTTCCCCACCAATCGGAAGAGAAAGGGAATAAGAGAGAGAGAGACTTGTGAATTGGAAGAAAAAAACCAACAAAAATAACTAAAACTACTTTAACGAAAATAGTAACAACAGATGAACTATGTATGCAAATAAATTCAGAACCAACACTGAACCCAAACCCCCTTGATGGCAACTACATCACCATCCCCACTGATCCTGCAACAGAAGGCCCTCAGTAGCAGACAGGAATCAGATTCAGGGGTTGGATCCTGGAGCCGGATTTAGGAGCCAGAGAGAGAGAAAAGCAAGAGTAGGGAATATGGGCCCTTGGAAAGCAAGAAGAACAAGAAACAAGAGAAAGAAAAGGGAACTGACACTCAGCTTTATATTGAGTATGACATATATGGAATGGAGTAACTAATTGGTTGGTTTAGGATCACTTGTCCCATCTACTTCTCCCTATACGTGCAGACTCTGGACCCCTCACCGTGATACACAAGATTCAGCAGTGGCTCTGGTTTACATACTAATCCTCATCAGTAAACCCAAACATTAGACCTAATTACTGCTGGAAACCGGCAGTGCTTGTAAAAAACATACTGCCAGCTTCAGAAATGCAATTATTTAGAGGAGCTTCGTCTGAAAAACAAAATTGTCAAACAGACTCAGTTCTGTTCTAACCCAAACCAGGACAATAAATAAATAAATCTGTAAAAGCTACAGCCTACTATTTCCCATCTAAACATTGTGACACAGAGGCACAGAAATTGCTTCTTCAGGTTCCGATATTCACTAGTTTAACAATATCACAATTTAAAATTCTTGTTTCCTATCAGCTCTAAAGGAATGACAGCCATATATAGACTTTTGCACAATTTCTTTCAACAGACCTCATGTACGTAAACTTAACGAATTTCAGGATCTTCACACACTAATGAATACGAAAGAGAACAAGCAAACAGCTTCTTCTGATTAGTCTGTCAGGACTAAATTCAGAGTCCTTCAATGTGAGTAGTAGTTTTGACATTAATTCAGTAGCACCAAGAGCTCATGAATTACTGGACCAGCCATTCTGATGGCTGTATAAAGTGACAGTTCGCTTAGAGAGTTCTTTTAGTCTTTCTCCTGCTCCTAAAAGCAAACTTTAACTTCACGTTTATTTCCTTGTTGTCCCTTCATAAACTTGGTCTTAAAAGATTCGAGAATGTGTTTTCTCTGAAGTAGAGCTGGTGCTTTTAATTTGGAATTAATACACAGAATGACTGAACACTCCTATTTGCTGTATTTAAAAAGGCCAGAAGACAATAAACTTTCCAGTAAAGTCCCCACTGTTAGACTAAAGGGATTGAACAGAGTAGATAATGCAATGCCTACACAATCCTTAGTAAATCTGCTAAATCTGACAGCAGCTGTGATTGTTTGGTTGGATTGGCTTAGAGACATAAAGTAGTTGGCCTAGATTATCATGTCTTTCTGTGAACACCATTTGATAACAAATATTCGTGTCTATAGCAACCTGGCTAGATTCAGATCAAAAGAGGATCTACAGCTTCTTATTGATCCACCAGTTAACTGCTGGTTTGTTTTCTAGTTTTGAGCTTGGTGCCTGCATGAAATTTAGCCCATCACAAACATCATCAAGTGCTTTATACTCTATATTAAAGAAGCCATAATATGATCTACACAACAGAAAAATTCTGAACTAAGAATCAACCATGAACTAGATGCTTATGACCACACAGGTAACAAGCTACATGTGTAGTTCTGCAAGTAGTTCTGAGCTGATATTTGTTTCTTTAAACTTCAGATGAAAAAAAATGTCTTAGCTTGATCATGAATTTTCTGTAGCAAAGAATACTCTGCAACTCCATAAAACACAGAGGGCATTAGACAAAATAAAGAAGGAAGCAAACAAAGACATTAATTGAAAATTTTTTCTTCATCCTGCTTGTCACTTGGTATTGCTCCCAACTTACTATGGGCCAAACCTAATACTGGTTAGAGTAGTGTGTCCCAATTCTCTTCAAAAGTATTAATATAAATACTTATTCATTTGCCACAGAGCTGATTTACATTTCAGGTATTAAAATTAAGACAACTTCAGGATATTATTCTTGTTAACCAAGCTCTTTGCTATATGTTATCAATATCTGACTTCATAAAAACATAATGCTTGTCTTCAAGCTTAAAAAAGTCTGTTAAAATTGTGGTTGCCAAATGAAGTATTTTTGACAAACAAAAATTTACTGGTATTTTTGATTCTCAGATTCTGCTCAAACATCTGTATTGTTTACAGTTAGGAGGCATAAAAAATCTTTAGTGGTTTAATGATGCTTCAATAAGCGTTCCCTGATCACACACAAAGCAGGTTTTACCTTGATAATTCCCAGCTCTGTAGTCAGCAGAATCAAGAAAAGTTCACTGAGGAGGAGGAGCCGAGGATGAAGTAACAGGATGTACCACCAAAAATCTCCCCAAAATGAAGACTCCACCCCTGACTATGCCCTAACTCCACCTGCTATGAATATTATAATTAGATGTTTCAATAATGTGAATATGCATGTAAAGATGTTGCAATCTCTTATACAAATTGTATAAATAATCTGATTTTTCACTGACTGCTTTGGAACTCTTTTGTCTGGCATGAGCCAGGAGTTCCCCAACGTTGCCTGAAATAAATACCTCGCTGCTAAAGACTAAAACTTTGTCTCTGAGCAGTTCCATACAGCCTTTTGGGGCATAATTTTCGGCATCAGCTCTTTGAAATGCAACAGTTGCTACCTGCGAGAAATCAGAAAATGCCATTTTATATATTTTCTAGTTTTCATCCTTAAGTGAAAAATTACTGTGTCTATGTAGAAATCTGAAAAAAAGGAATCTTTTCCTCCTGATCTCTTAATGTATAAGCAGGAGGGGGAAAAAAAGCTGTCACAGAAAGCAGAGAATAAAATAGTGAGATTGCCCTTTAAAGTCCCCCAAACCAGTGAAGTGCTTCAATACAGGAGTGGAACTAATGCTGTTGACTTGCCTCTCCGCTAAAACTTGTCTTATGCCCCAAGACTCAAGGCCATCCATACTCCTTGATCTTTTTTACCTAGTTAACAAGAAATGCAAGGAAATAACATTAGAGTAAATTCTTACCAATGGTAATATATGTCTGGGAGAAGCCTCACCTTGACAAGCCCTGGTTCTCATTGAGGACTTCAAGCACCTTTTTGTGGTTGGACCAGCCATGCCTCTGTTGTCTGATGAAGAGACAGTGCAACAGGGCATAAGCAGTCAAAAGATTTCTGGACAACACTGATGACAACTTCCTGGCAGGTGACCTGGAAGAGAGTGGGGGAAGATAATCTGCTTACAAATATAGAGGAAGTGAGCAATGATGCAAAGGCTGGACCATGATGTGGTGGTATTCAGGATCTTGGGAGGAGGAAACAAGGTAAAAAAACAGGATCACAATGCTGGACTTCAAGAGTGCGGATTTTGGCTTGTTCAGGGACCTGTTTAGAAGAATCCCATGGTATACAGCCTGGGAGATAGTATGGTCAGGGAAGGTGATTGATTTTCAGGGATCACATCCTCTAACCTCAAGAACAGTTCATCCCAGCATCAAGGAAGCCAAGGAAAGGCAGCAGGATGCACCTGCCTGCATGAACAAGTAGCTCCTGGTGCATTCAAGAGCTGGAGGTAGGGTCAGGTAACTTAGTAGGAATAGAGAGCATACAGGAAAACCGTCCTGCGGTTGAGTCTGTAAGAGGATGCAAAGGACACCAAGAGAGATCTCTATGAGTTTATCAGCATAAAACCCAACTTCTTTGCAGTGAGGGTGCTGTAACGCAGGAATATATTTCCTGCTGAGGTTGTGGTATCTTCATTAATACAGGTATTTGACACCAGACTAGACATGGCCCTGACTAACCTGCTCTTGCTGACTTTGTTTTAAGCAGAGAGCTCAGACTAGAAGAAATAAAGAGGTGACTTCTAAACTCAAGCATTCTGTGATTCTATAAATTAGTGTTTGCTATCTGCAGTCAGTTTTGAGAGACTGATCAGTTCTCCTTCCCTCATGGTGTATCTCTTGCCTCATTTTTTTTTTTAATACTACTGGCACTTACATAACAGCTGACTGGAGATATACTATTTTGAATCTTGAAAAATCTCAAGACTCTAAACACATAGAGTGTCCAGTTTGCATTACATGTGACAGAAAAGTAGAAAATTTGTGACATTCCTCAAAAATATTTATGCTAGACCTAACCCAAAGTCCTCTGCATTAGTTTTTCTACTTCCACAGTCTGTTCCCATCTGAACAGAAGTGACTTTTAATTAAACCAACCTCCACTTTACAGTTCTGGAGAGCCCTATTTTTTTCCAATTTCTCTGGAAATGCTACACTGCTGAAGTAATAACACACATGATACAGAATAGGGACTAAACTGAAATATACATCTGAGATGATATCAAATGGGATCAAGGAGATACAAAGAAATATTTGACAAAAGTTAGAACTCTGAGAAGAAAGTTATAAAGTTTGGTGTCAGACTGTGAACTAGACTTGTGCTTAGATGTCCCACTGATGTGAGCAGCCAAAAAAGCAGTTTGATTAGAGGGGGAAATTACTGAACAGAAGAAAATGTGTGCTGAAAAACACTGAAAAAAAAATGCCTGCCAGGTAGGGTACCTAGAAAGCAGAAATATCCTGAGATACCATAGATGAGTGTGAAAATGAGGAATTAAAATGGCAGCTTATAATCTGAAAAGATAGAAAACAATCTGGAAAAACAAAAATTGCTCTGAAAGAACAGAAAACGTCATCATCTCTGGCTGTTACAGGTGAAAAATTGAAATATTACTAAAATTATCAGTATCTATTGGCTGCTCAAAGCAGTGATGTGTTATGCCTTCTTGTGTCTTTATGAGATAACTTTTATACAAAGCAGAGCATCTCTCCCAGAGAACTTCCCTTACTGTATTTACATTTTGTTTTCTAATGTATATGGATTTATAGTATTGTTTTCTATTGCATCTGCTATTATATTGTTGATAAGTTGCTTCACTAATGAAAATTTCATAGTATGCTGTGATAGAATATGCCTAATTGATTGATGTTCTTATTGGCTAGAGGTGACTTTTTTAGTACTATTATTTTATTTTGGTGGTAGTTTACTTGCTAGTGGTGATTTTTTGTGGTATTTGTGGTAATCTGTAACAAAGTAGAAAAATTTAGAGGATAAAACCACTGTATCCTTGTGCATTGCAGAATCCTACAAATCCATGGTCACAATGTCTATACACTCACAGACTGGATAAGACCATTTAGGTTTTGACACACAACCAACTTTGTCTCCTTTCCATAAAAACATTATCCACAAAGAGGTACAAAGACCGTCTGGGGGTGCTCCTTGCAAACAAGAATATCTAGGTGGAATATTAATTGCCTGTTAAATATCTTTGTTTCTGTTTCACAGTCTTACATAGAGAATGTCTTCGAGTGTATCTTCTCTCGGTTTCAGGTGCTCCCAGGCAAAACCAACAGCCTCCACAAGGCATTTACTTGTCCACACTGTGTTGAAGGCAATGGTGAAGAGACAGCTGGAAATTAGGATAACTATGGAAAAGGACAAAAAGATCGGGAAATAGAAGGCTAAAAAGAAGCATGAAAAGCTATTATTTTTTACCTTGTTTTTCCCAGCTACAAATGCAGCTAGCAGTGTTTTTGTCTTTTGCAAAATACTCAGTGGTATTCAAGAGATAATCTGAGCTGAATGCACTTCAACCAATGCAAAATACACCTCAGTCCCATCATGATGTGAACTGCTGATTGTAGGTGGTAATCTATGTGTAATCATGATAATGTAGCTGATGTTAAACAGTGACTGTGATTGTCAGCAGTACCATAATCCACCTGTAACCTACTGCTTACAAGAAAAAAGGAAAGACAGAGCATTTTAACCCTACTTCATGAAGATTTGAGAGATTTCAAAGACCTTTCAACTAGGAAAGAAATATAAAGATTCCCCACAGTGAAATATGTATCTGTAATATAAAGTACTGAAGATCTTGAATAATTTCACTCTCTTGAAGTCCAGTCACACCAGGTAGGACTCATCTTACTTAAATTTAGGCATCTGAGTTTGACATCAAATGCAACATTACCAGTCAGGCTCTCTTAATTGTCAACAACAGGAAACAGGTACTCCTGGGGGAAAATAATCAAATCTCAAAAGCTAGCTGAAAGACTGGATTCTAGATGCTATACACACAGTTTACAGTGACTGGCTCATGCGTCACCTTTTATCTTTCGATACTCATGTCAGAAATGATGAACAGTACTTTAAAAAAAATCTACTTACCTCAGTTTAGGAGAATGATGAGTTATGAAACTAGTCTATATAGAACTCATGAATGCTGAGCAAAGTTGAAAACAATTCCACTTCTAAGTGTATGAGAGTATGACAATTCAGGAGGAAGAGAGGCTGCTGCCCTCAGACACTCCAATTTGTACTAAAGTACTGAGGCGTATCTTAGGGGAAATGAGAACTTTTCAACCTCTCAAGTGTAGTGTGAGTATAGAGATTGGGGCAGAGACATGACAACTAAGATGCCACATTTCTTTCAAAATACACAACAGGTAACACTGTTGGAAGGAATTCAAAGAACACAATGTAGTCTGGACCAAGAGAAGAGAAAGCACACTTTCTATAGAGAAGCGTAGAAGGAAAGTAACTACAGGGGGAAAAAGACTTAATGATTTGCAGTAAAGATCATGTTCAAGTGAGGTAGGACCTGATAGGATGCACCCACGGGTGTTGAGGGAGCTGGCAGAAGTCATTGCCAAGCCCCTCTCCATCATCTTTGGTAAGTGCTGGGGGACAAAAGAGGAGCCTGGGGATTGGAGGAAAGCATATGTCACCCCAGTCTTCAAAAAGGGAAGAAGGAGAAGCCGGGTAACTATAGAGTGGTCAGCCTCACCTCCATCCCTGGAAAGGTGATGGAACACTTCATCCTCGACTCTGTCTCTAGACTTATCAAGGACAAGGGGGTCACTGGGAGCAGACAGCATGTGTTTCCCAAGGGGAAGTCATGTATGACCAACCTAATAGCCTTTTATGAGGACATAGGCAGGTGGATAGATGAGGGTGGGGCAGTGAATGTGGTTTATCTTGATTTCAGTAAAGCGTTTGACACTGTCTCCCACAGCATCCTTGCAGCTTAACTGAGCAAGTGTGGTCTGGCTGATTGGGTAGTGAGGTGGATTGTGAACTGGTTGAAGGACAGAAGCCAGAGAGTTGTGCTCAATAAGGATGGAGTCTAGCTGGAGGCCTGTGTCTAGTGGATTCCGTCAGGGGTCAGTTCTGGGACCAGTATTTTTCAATCTATTCATTAACGACCTGGATGAAGAACAGAGTGTGCTGTCAGCAAGTTTGCTGATGACACTAAACTGGGTGGATTGGCTGACACACTGGAGGGTTGTGCTGCCATTCAGCATGACTTAGACAGGCTGAAGAGTTGGGCAGAGAAACATTGAATGAAATTCAACAAGGGCAAGTGTCGAGTCTTGCACCTGGGAAAGACCAACCACATGTATGAGTATAGGTTGGGAACTGACCTTTGGAGAGCAGTGATGGGGAAAGGGCCCTGAGGGTCCTGGTAGATGGAAGGATGATCATGAGCCAGGAGAGCCAATGGGATTCTAGGGTGGGTTTGAAGGCGTGTGGTTAGTATGTGAAGAGAGGTTCTTCTCCCCCTTTATTCTACTCTGGTGAGGCTGCATCTGGAATATTGTTTCCATTTCTGGGCCCCTCAGTTGAAGAAATTCAGGGAACTGCTTGAAAGAGTCCAGCGCAGAGCCACAAAGATGATGAAGGGGCTGGAACATCTTCCTGATGAGGAAAGGCTGAGGGAGCTGGGTCTCTTGAGCTTGGGGAAGAGGAGACTAAGGGGTCATTCACTCCCCCAACACTCATCTGGGGCTACCAAATCTTTTTTGGTGCAGGAAGCTTGCCTACCAGTGAAGACTGAAACAAAGAACTCCAAAGAATCCAAAGAGATAAGGGGTTCATTAGGAGTAGTTAGCATGGGTTTCCCAAGGGGAAGTCATAGTTAACCAACCTGATACCCTTTTATGAGGACATAACAGGGTGGATAGATAAAGCTAGAGCAGTGGATGTGATTTATCTTGGTTTCAGTAAAGCGTTTTACACTGTCTCCCACAGCCCCCTTGCAGCTTAACTGAGCAAGTGTGGTCTGGATATTGGGTAGAGAGGTGAATTGTGAACTGGTTCAAGGACAGAAGTCAGACAGTTGTGGTCAATGGGATGGAGTCTAGTTGGAGGCCTGTGGTCTAGTGGAGTCCCTCAGGGGTCAGTTCTGAGACAAGTACTTTTCAATCTATTCATTAACGACCTGGATGAGGGAACAGAGTGTGCTGCCAGCAAGTTTGTTGGTGACACTAAACTGGGTGGAGTGGCTGACACACCGGAGGGTTGTGCTGCCATTCAGCATGCCTTAGACAGGCTGGAGAATTGGGGGAGGAGAAATTGAATGAAATTCAACAAGGGCACGTGTCGAGTTTTGCACCTGGGAAAGACCAACCCCATGCATCAGTGTAGGTTGGAGACTGACCTGTTGGAGAGCAGTGACGGGGAATGGGCCCTGGGGGTGCTCGTAGATGGAAGGAAGACCATGAATCAGCAGCGTGCCCAGGTGGCCAAGAATGCCAATGGTATCCTGGCTTGTATCAGCAATAGTGTGGCCAGCAGGAGCAGGGAAGTGATCTTGCCACTGTACTTGATGGTGGTGAGTCCACGCCTTGAGTACTGTGTGCAGTTGTGGGCACCACAATATAGGAAGGTCATTGAGGTACTGGAGAGGATGCAAAGATGGGCAACTAAGCTAATCAGGGGTCTGGAGAACAGGCCTTATGAGGAGAGGCTTAGGGAGCTGGGGTTGTTTAGCTTGGAGAAGAGGAGATTGAGTGGAGACCTTATTGCTCTCTTCAGTTACCTGAAAGGAGGTCGTAGAGAGGCGAGTATTGGCCTCTTCTCCCTTGTGACTAGCAATAGGACTAGAGGGAATGGATTCAAGTTGTGCCAGGGCAGGTTTAAATTAGATATTAGGAAAAATTTCTGCACTGAAAGAGTGGTATTGGAATAGGCTGCCCACGTAAGTGGTGGAGTCACCATTCCTGAAGGTTTTCAAAAAATGGGTAGATGTCACACTTATGGGGGTGGTTTAGCGATAACAGTATTGTAGGGCTATCAGTTGGACTTGATGATCCTGAAGGTCTTTTCTGACTGTGGTGATGTTTCTATGTTTCTAATTGATGCTACATGTTTCAAGGCAATACATGTTAAAAACAACGGATTTAATTGCTTAAAGTATATGTGTGAATCTCAGCAACAACACATATTGCTAATAAAGAAGATTCACTTCAAGGGATACCTAAACCACAAGCAGGGCATTTAAACTTCTTTGATTTTAATCTTTCCCTTTTTCTCTTGATAAGGGAGTTTATAGAAGGTCTTCAAGCTTTTCTCAGATCTTAGTTTTAGATGATGAAGGCAAAATAGTTTCTTTCTGAAAATTATGATCTCTGCTTTTTCAAGACTAGTGAAAGGCAAAGCAACATGTCTGCAGTTGGACACCTTCCTTCTGATAAAGCATAGAGCAAAAATGCATGTTGAGACTGTGGTAAACAGTTATGTGGGTTGCGTTCAAATCTGAGTGTCCATGACAGGTTGTATTTTGTCTGGAAGAGCACAGTAGGCTAGATTATGTTTGACTTCCAGAGTAAGGACCCATTTTTTTCTCTTCACCATATATCTGTACTATACAAAGGCACAAACAGAAGTGAAGGCTCCTAAGTCCAGAACTTCTCTGCATTACAGTCCAATGGGCAACCCAGCTTGACAATTAAATTGAGCAGATAAGGCTAATGACCATAAAAATAATCATATATCCTACTTGAACCTCTAGCAGTGAATAACTCACCTTATAAAATTACTGTTAATCCGGGAGCTTCTGGTTCATTGGCAAACCATTTTGCATTAAAAGTCTCCATTAAGATTATCCCTCAATCTTGAGAGTGTTAACACTGCTTTCTACTATTCTTTGAGACGAAAAGGGCAGGAGAAAGAGGATTCATTTTTAATTTAGGCATAGTTAAAATGTAGTTTCTCAGCCTCATAGCAAGTAATTAACTGTCAAAATAGATACACTGAAAACAAGTATGAAGAGAAATGCCCTCTTGAGGCAGCATAGTTTATATTAATGCTGAGCTTAGTAATTCTGTATAATGCCTTATATGTCTAAGTATTTTTTCTTGGTTGTATCATTCTTAGATGTAATGAATAGAGATCTATTTAAGATATACCATATCACTGAATTCAGCAGGATCTTCAATGAAGAAAAGGTACTACTTCTGTGTTTCCTACCCATAAAAATTTTGCAGAGGACTAGAAGATACCTCTTCTTTGTTTAGACTTAGTTGCCAAATATATTTGTTCATGTTGTCTTATGTTATTTCTAAAACATGTAAGACTTGTCTAGGACAAACAAGAAATCTTATTTTCTCAAGAGCTCCAACTGTGTTGGATTTAGGGAGCTTGTGAAAACCTAATGTCAAATGAAGCTGCATACCTCCAGTGCTGAATGATGAAGAAACATTACTTAGAGCAACATATATTAGTTTAGAACACTTTATGTCACTTTATTACTATAAGAAACGTTCAGGTTATTTCCTCTTGCTGAATTAAAACACCAGATGAAAGATAGACACACGGTAGAGATAAGCTGTGGCCACAGAAGAAAATGTCATAGTACTAAGGTATTAAATTAAAGCTGATGTTGCAAAGTTTAAATACAAAAAATTCAAGATTTTCAGGAAGAGACATTTGTATTTACATAGTTAGATAGCCAACTACATTCTACGTAGCCAAATTTCAAAGCTATTAATTATAGGGATGCTCCAGATGGTCTCAAGGATTATGTCTAGATATTTAGAAAGTTTGCAAATTATACTACCTTTTAACATTTCTGCCCACACTGCAGGAAGGGAGACTCATTAGAAGTGTTTTCATAAGTCTTATTAGTGCAAATGGGACAAGCAAGTTATCTACTTAGGAATACCAAACTGCATCAATTGTTCTTTCAACAGTCTTTTAATAGATGAAAGCATTTTCCTGCTCAAGCAAGGGACCAAACACTGCGTGGACAAGTGTCGAAAGCAAAAATACCAAGAGACCACATTCATTGCTGTCGTAGGTTTACATCAGTCTGTTCTGCTACCGCAGTGGCATGAAGCCAGGTGAGGGCACAAGAGAAGCTGATGCTTTTTCTCTACCAAAAAAACATTGTATGACAGAAAAAGGAAGAAGTGCAAAATATAGTTTAGGTTGATGTTGGGCAGAATGAAGTAGATACAGCCTTGGAGCACACACAACTTCACACACAGCATGGAAATATAGGTTCCCTCAGTTAACACCTATAGGAAGCTAGTGGGATGTAAAATAAAGGGAGTGAACATACAGCAAGAAGAAAAGTCATCCCAGGGAGTGTTTTTCACTGTGTTGTACTTCCAGCAATGCTGCAGGCCTGAACATAGTGTTTACATTGCAAATCCTCACAGTCCACTTTTATTTTATGGTCTTTTTTAACTTTTCACTTTCTAATTGCTTTATTACAGAAGGGGCAATATCATGTTTTATCAACCATGAAGGTATAAACTAATAGCTGGGAATGTGCTTAGTATAAATGTTTCTGTTTAACATAAGGCAGCAGATATCATTACAGGTTTCATTATTCTTCCCAGAGATGCTTGGTTATCTCAACTTTTAATATTGAACACTGTATTTTTTGAAACTGTAGCATTTGTTCAGAAGAAAAACACTTTTCTATATACATTTGAAATCCATACTGTTGCTATAGGCTGCTCTTTATGCTATCTGATTTGGTTCTCATTTACTTTACTTTTATAATGATTTCACTTGCTTCAGTGTAGATGCTAATGAAATTTAGACTGGTGACTATCACTGTAATATCATTGCTCGCACTGTCCACCCATGAATCTTTTCTGTGTCCATGTCCATACGCATACAGACAAGGTATTTTGTGCAACAAACTACATTTATGAACCAGAAACAAGCTTTTGGCAATTTCTGTTCCTCGTCCGTCAGCTACTTAGTCTCACCTATACTACTGACATCAGATAAGAAAAAAAAAGTAAGTTCTGCCCAAACTGTGTCATGTGCAAGGACAGGAGGGAGAAGCTAGGCAAGGATGTCTCCGTTCAAACACCTGTCCTTGGGACCATACCATCCCACAACAGGCATCTCCCCAGCCTCCTGCTCTCACACTGCCCTGACCTCTGTAACAGGATGGCCCCACATTGGAGAACTACGGGCCCCAGGTTGTCCAGATCACACTGGCTAATTTGGCACTGGATTATGGCTGTCAAGGTGCTTATGTACACCTGCTGCCCTCATCCACTGTGCTTTGTGTAAAACCAATGCTGGGAAAGAAGCAAGAGTAGCTTGTGGGCAACCACACAAGACAGATCAGCTAATCACTACTAAAACACCAGAACCAAAGCAGTGCGCAGTAGTTTAAAATAAAATGGAAAAAGTGTATAAAATTGTTTGACAGTTACTGATATGCATAGTTAAGACATGTAGTTATAGAGTGGGAGAGGGTTCAGTTAGACCAAGAAAACAAAATTTTTTCTGGCAAAATTTCAATCAGTTTTACCTGATCAGTTTAATTTGTCAGTTCAGGAGAAACACATTCATTTACAGCAGGACCTGGCACCAGGAACAATGTCTGGCATTATTTCTCCTACATCTGTCAACTTCTACCCCCCAAAAATTTAAAAACATGCATGTAGCTTTTCTGTGGCAACAAAGTTATTGTTATTAGCCACATTTATATTCTCTAAAAGTAACACTATGCATGGAAAATCCACGTATTGTATATACATATATGGATGTATATGGATGAAATTGTTTACCATCCTACCTTAAAGTAAAAGACAAAACTAAAGTAAGAGAAAGGCAGAGGAATTCTTAAGGTATTTACAAACCTTTAAGATTAGGGTTTAACTGCAGTGTAAAACAATTTGTAATGGGAACAAGGCAGATAAGAGAAGTACTCTACCTTGTTGCAGCTCTTTTTCATTTTGATAAAAATATTATCCCACATATTAGACCAGACCACCATGGCAGTTTGTGAGATGGCTGTTTGATATCCTTTACACTGATGGCTGTGAAGGTATCAGGATCCCCCATGGTAAAATGCCTTCCATAAGGAGCAGTTCAGTGTCTTAAAGCAACATAATCCATTCTGGATTCATTTGGGTTTTGAAGTATGCAACTAACTTTGTAGTTGCTAAATCTATTTTTTGACTGGTATTTTTACAAGTACTCCTGCATCTTTGTGGTTCAAACCCAAACACAAACATTTTTACAGAGTCCAGAAAGTCTTTGCCAAAACATTCTACCAACAAGTGTTAAAACAACTCAGAACAGACTAAATTCATATTGAATACATTCAACTTTGTACGTAAGTGCATTACTTGCGAAAGGTTGGTGATGTCAGCATAGCGTGATGGAAATTCACTTACTGCTGTGATTGGTGACACACACCCTGAAACTGAACAATGACTGGAGTTGCAGCTTGAGGGGAAGCATGCTAGCTAAAAAATGTCTTAGTTTGTCACTTATGTGACATGTAATGAAAGTGAGCTCTGCCCATTCCAACCTGCACAGAGTTCTGAAGTCTGCATTTTCCTTGGTCCTAGCTGGGCTGTGTTGGAGGTGGTCTGGTAAGAATAGCTACTAAAATATGACTTGGAAACTTGATTCCTCCTAGGATCCAGAATTGTCCCCTGGCCCTGCCACCACTGCTAGCTAATAGCAACAGAGTGGACACCCTGGCTTGAAATGGCTATGAAGATTTTTGGTAATAATTTTTTTTAGTAGATAATGCTGTGGGAGCAAGACCTCCAATGCTGTTTGATTATAACAGTGGTGCCAAGACAATCAGCCTGATGCAGTTTAAGTTCTATACTTGGGAGTTAATAAAAACAATTGACCATCTCTGACAGCAGATATTTCCTTAAGGGTATATAAAGAACCTTTTAGCAGAGTCATGCAGTTCAGCCCTGATAGCTTTCCACTATGTGATAAAACCATATGTGACAATAACAAGGCAGTGAATCACTGATTCAGGATCCACACTACAAAACTACATAAAGCACAGATGTGAATCCCTGTATGTAAAGTCAGAAAAATTTCACTGTGTTGAAAGTGTCTCTTAAATGCACTTCAACATAACATTAGAAGGGTCTCATTTTTGAAGCATTATGGAAATCTGGTGTTTCTTGGCATAGCATCACCATCAAAGGGGTTTTAGCTACCTATCATCCACTTACGTGGATTTCCAGCTTAAGCAGATGACATGTAGAAAACGTTATCCCTATTTTTCATATTAATGCCTCCAGGAACCTTAACAGAAATAATTAGGTTAATGGAGTTTTGGGAACAAACTGCTCCTTTACACATTGAATCTCTTGCCAACACGTTCATATTACAGAAATCACATGAATCTCAACTAACCTGAGATTTTTACTTAAAAAAAAAAAAATTACCAGACTTATATGACACTTACTGCAATCAACTGAAAGCAAAATTTACTTGGTATTCCTGATATGTGGTTTTGAGTTTAAAACATATTCTAACAGATTCTAATGGAGAAACAGGTTTCTTTTGTTATTTTTTTTCATATTTACTCATAACTTACTGCACTCTAAGAGGAAAATAATTTAAAGGAAGGGAGGAAAACAAACACTGAAAGATTAGTGTTATGCAAACTATGCACTCACTGTATTGTAAGGTCTATCAAGAGCCATATATGCTTTGGGATATTCAAAATGATTGGTATTTTTCGTTGCTTGTTGGTGTTATTTATTATACACATTACCTGTTTTAAAAATACAACTTTATTGTTGCTGAGAGAAATGGCATCATACCACATTTGGTAACATCAAACTCCCATTCCTTGGTGACAGATGGTACAAAGAAGGTGGAGTTACTGAATGCCTTCTTTGTCTCTGTCTATACTCTTAGAGACTGTCCTCAGGAGCCACGAACCCCTGAGCCCCCACATGATGTTACGGTAATGGAGGAGTTTTCCTTGGTTGAAGAGGACTGGGTTAGCGAGCAGCTAAGCCATCTGGACACCCATAAATCAATGGGACCTGATAGGATGCACCCACAGGTGTTGAGGGAGCTGGCAGAAGTCATTGCCAAGCCCCTCTCCATCATCTTTGGTAAGTGCTGGGGGACAAAAGAGGAGCCTGGGGACTGGAGGAAAGCAAGTGTCACACCAGTCTTCAAAAAGGGAAGAAGGAGGAGCTGGGTAACTATAGAGCGGTCAGCCTCACCTCCATCCCTGGAAAGGTGATGGAACACTTCATCCTCGACTCTGTCTCTAGGCATATCAAGGATAAGGGGGTCATTAGGTGCAGACAACATGGGTTTCCCAAGGGGAAGTCATGTATGACCAACCTAATA
>VWZX01010721.1:0-23465 GCA_013399015.1 Galbula dea
AATTCCAGAGAGGCTTTAGCTTTCCTAGTTGCCTCCTTACAACATCTGACAAGAGTCTTGTACTTTTCCCATGTGGCCACCCCTCCTTCCATGCCCTGTAGACTCTCTCCTTCCACCTGAGTTTGCCCAGCAGTTCCCTACTTAACCAAGCAGGTCTTCTGGCTCCCTTCCTCGATTTTCTACGTGTTGGGATGCTCTGATCTTGAGCTTGGAAGAAGTGGTCCTTGAATGTTAACCACCTCTCTTGGNAATGTTAACCACCTCTCTTGGGCCCCTTTATCTTCTAGTACAATGTCCCATGAGATTTCCCCTACCAATTTCTTGAAAAGATCAAAGTTGGCCCTATTGAGGTCTAGGGTTGTGATCGTACTAGGTATCTTGTTCCTACCACACAAGATGCTGAATTCTACCATCTCATGGTCACTGCAGCCAAGGTTGCCCTCAACCTCTACCTTTTCAACCAGGCCATCCTTGTTAGTGAGTATCAGGTCCTTTTTCCCCTGTAAGATAAGCCTTTCCCACCTCCTAGCATCTGGCCTGGTACCCTGTAATACCAGGCATTATCAAAGAACCCAAAGGCCTGTCTGTAGCACCAGTCTCGGAGCCAGATATTTACGGACCGAACTCTTCTACTCCATCCCATATCATGATCAGGTACTGGAAGTAGGGAAAAGAAAATAACTTGCGCCCCTGACCCTTTTACAAATCATCCTAAGGCCTTGAAATCTCTCTTCATTTCCCTCAGACTACAGGATGCAGCTCTTTTTCTAACGGTTTTGTTTTTAATCTGTTCCTGAATATTGTTGCCTAAGCAAAATATACGTGAATGAATTAAACCATTAAGAATGACAAGTACGATAACACCTGATCAGACACCTGGATGATCCAAGACACTAGCAAACAAACATTAGACATCTAAAGAGAAAAGGAATACCACACAAAAATGCAAGTTTACAGTGAGAGGCAACTAAGCATTTGAGTGGAGGTACATCTGTCCCAAGAAGCAAAACACAAACATTTCCATTTCGAACCGTCACTAAGAGAATACCTTTTCAAATGTTAATCCATCACTGTCTTAGATATATTGCTACAAAGAAAGCAAAGATCTCAGAAACACATTTTGCTGAAAATTCTGTCACAGATTCTTAAGTGAAATGTCAGTGCTTCATTAACTGAACAAACTCAATTAAAAAGGCAAGATGATCATAAAAAAAACCCCAAAACAACAGGTCATCCAGGGAATTTCACTAAAAAACTTGAACATTGTTTAACTCATAGTAAAAATTTTGATCAACCCTATTTTAGGAGTAGCAAGTCACTGCAAAACATTTTACTACACTTTAATTTAATAGACAGTATTCCATTAAAGTATTCTAAATGAATATAATTCCAACATACATCAAAAGTTTGGCATGTGGAGGACAGGTAGATGCCTTTCATTCCTCTGGAGAAAAAGAATTCCAATTCAGATGCTTTAATGTGTCCTCCACAGGACACATTGGACATCTCCCAATACTAAAAGAAAATATCCCACACAGAAGGCCTTGACATTATATTTTCAGATTTATAATTCAATTTTTATAAATTAAAACCAAAACCAAAACAAAACAACAAAATAGCCCCACAAAACCCTTTTTACGTGAAACACTGGAGCACTGCTGTACCATATTAAACTAATGGTTTTTAAACATGTTTCCATGTTTGCTATTCAAAAAATAACAAGACGACATTGAAATTCCGGTATACCTCCTACTTCCCAAAAAGTCAGAGAAACTCCAGCAGGCAGATGCTGTAGTTTTACTGCTACCTCTAAATTTAGCAAAATGGAAATCCTTGACCTGAAAAGACTATGTCTGTATTCTCAAAGAAGTACTCTTAAGTGAACTTTGATCTCTGAATGCTGACAGTCTTCACAGGCAATAATAATACAGTCTCTGCTTTCCATGGGAAGTAAGTGGTGACCACCACCTTTCCACCAACATTGCTTAGCTCAGACAAAAATTGAAAACTCAAAGAGGGGGAGGCAAGGACTGCAGACTATAATTCAAAACCTTCATCTTACAGCAGAAACGTCTTAGCAATGTTCACCTATTATTAAGAGATGAGTCAAGAGTTTTAGAGGGATTTTTTTTTATCAGTTTTAATATTTTCTAGGAACATTATTTACACAGGTTTGTTGAGGCACTAAAAACTCACTGATGCAATAAGATTAAAACTTTCTGAATCAAAATTTCTACTGTGATCTGGCATTATACCATCCTCAGTTCAAAAATTACCCAGAATAACATTGGTAAGAGGAAGAATGTATGAAAACTTATGAAACACATAACTTTCATTTGGTATTTTTGAAAATATAACAAAAAATCATTTTATAATTCCAATGTAATTAAAATAACTGTTACAAAGAACATATATTACTTCTGCAGCCATTAATATAATGTGGCCTTGCACAGCATACAGATATCCAAAGGAACTATACTTTTCCAGATGGAAAATTTGGCCAAACCCAAAAAACACCTCTAAAAACACATGCAAAGACTGGTAGGCCTTTTGACTCTTATGTTTAAGCTATTATGTATGCACTGTCTTATTCCTTTGTACTTCTGTAAGGCAAAGTAAAACATTGAAAAAACTGTATCTTACATTAAGAAGATGCACTGAAAGACCACACAGTACTCTTTAGGAAATCGTCCTTGCCTTGACAAAAAACAAGGTGTCATTCAATAGTCAATGTATCTAGCTATAAAAAACAAAGGCAAGAAGAATATTCACCACTAACTTGACTGAAAAATAGCATTTTCTAATCAGATATAACTGCATTTTTGAAGAAAAGTTTCCATGTAAACCACACTTAAAACCCATAAAACTACAAAGCAATCTTAAAAAGGGTTAGACTTTTGTTGTTGTGAAACCATTAATAGTAAGCAGATAAAGTTGTCTTATCTTCATTACACATTCATCATTTTGGGTGGGGTTGGTTGGTTGGTTGACACATTTACTTTTTTACATTTTCTTTGTTCTATAGTCAAGTAAATATACACTCAGAGGTTCCAATTTATTTGATACATGCTGGCTTGAACACTGAACAACTTTACATTTTTAAAAACAGAGTATTCCTCCCCAGCATATGCTGAAGTACCACACTGAGGACACAAAATTAACTCTTGGCTGCAGGGCCAAAGGGCAAGACTACCGTGAAGGTCACTTCTGTAGAAGTTGAACAGCAATTCCTATACGCAAACTGCTTCTCGTGGCTCCTGTGTTGGTGTGTACAGACCCGACACAGAAATCCATTCTATGTGGCTGGCTTTCCATCCATACCCTCTAAGAACTTAAACACCTTAGATAATCTATCAGGTCTCTATCAGGCCATTCCACACAGAGGCAAATCTTCCACAAAATTAAAAACTTTTTCAGTAACATTCAAATTTCAGAGCTTTATTTAGAACTAATTTCTGTATTTCAATTCACTTTACATCATGTAGCCACAAAACTACTTTCATCCCTAACCCCAAGAATTTATTCATCTTTGTATTTCAGAATTTTGGCCATTTTTTCCACAGTGTACCATAGTGAATCTGGCATCCTCTCCACCAGAGAGTGGCATCACTGCTGTAAAGAGCTCCTTACATAGTAAAAAAAAAACGAAAAAAGCCACAGCCAGATCAAACCACTGTAGAAGTAGGCCAGTCAGCCAATGTGAAAACAGCTGATGCAAACCTCAAGTGACGGCTCTCACAGGAAAAGTGTCTTGATCCCTTTCTGTGACAAGCTTTCAAGACAGATACAGAAAATAAAGCAGCTCAGGAGGAAACTGTTAAGTATGCACTAGATCGGTCAACAGGCTTACTGTATGTCCATTTAAAAATATATATATAAAGAATTATCACACCTGGCAAAAGAAACTCTTCAAGAGTAGCAAAATATTTAACTTATGTTAGAAGCGTTATAGACTTTATTATATCAGAATTGCTGGTGACTAAAATTACAATGCTGATTAGAAAAAGGATATAAAACCATTTTCTTCAAAAAGCTTCAGGATGACGCACAGTGGACAGAAACCAAACAGAAATTCTAATGATTATAGAAAAAAATTTAACAGTATCCTTGTTATGGTTTGGATTAGAACAGAATTAATTCTGTTCAGTAACTGTATTTTCTAAAAGATATTCCACCACCACATACATAGCACTGTTATTAGTTATCCCCCCCACACACACACACCCCTTGCCTGAACTGTCCCTTTAAGAAACCTGAAATTCCTGAGTTGANTATTTTAATCACAACTTTTGTATTCCTATGCCATGCATTTCACAATCTCCCTTACCTGTCTCTTTTTTTAATTGAAAGTTTTCCAAGACTTCTTTCTTTCCCTCCAATCAAAATACAAATGTATTGCATTTCAGATCATCTTATGCTACACTTTAGGCAACTAGGGAAATGCTGAGAGACAACAATAGCTAGTATTACATTGTCATCTTACATGCCTCCTCTTCCCTATAAATTTTAGGTTAACTCTTGACTCATGAAGTCACTGTGACCATTAAGGTTGATTCAAATACACAAAGTGGATGGAAAAATTCCTGAGGACTACAGTAAGCCTTGCATGAAAGCTTACATTTTAGTTCCTTACATGCTAGTTGCTTACATATTAAGTTCCAATCTAAGACAGCTTCAGGTGCAAGTGCTGCCAAAAGCAACAGTCCCACATTCAACCAACCCCAACAGTTTGTTCTTGTTTTCTTGATAACGTTTTCTTACATCAGCAATACCATGAGTTCAATTACATCAGACAAATAGCAGATCTAGATTAAAACAACTGTGGTTTTCTCTCCCAGAAATGGAAAGGTATTTATAGAAGATGGTCTGAATACAACTCTCCCTCACCACTTAACATCATTAATGCATATGTTGTTTCCAGTAACAAACATAATGACAAATTTTGCTCTGTTTGATAAGTAAGTGAATGCTATTGTGTGTCTTCTATGTCATTAAAAGAACATATTCAAGTGATCCATATATGCATCACTTTACTTCAGTACTGAAGTGATTCACAGTGTGAATTCCAAGTATACTAACCTCAGGAAAAGCCTCTTGAAAAAGGTTAAAGACATGAAGAAAATAAGGGTGATTTTAGGTAGTATCAAGTTGTTGAGAATTTCATGGTGTAGGGTAGAACACATTAAATAGGTACATACAGGTGACCAAGGTCAGCAGAAAGTTTGTGAGAACTTACTGCTGAGATTACTGCAGCTAAATCAATAATATTACAGAGTTAAATATCATTATTTTCTAACATAAACATCTGCAGTATCATTATCTGTTTTATAATAATTTGTAGATCCTGGTATTACATCTATACCTAGATAAACTGACATGTACGAAGTCAACTAGTAGGAAGTGAACTATTTATAGAAGCCTAGAAGTAACTTCAGCTTTAGCAGACGTACATAAATAATGATCAGACTGCCACATTCTCTCTAGTTGTGAGGACTAGAAGATATCGAAAAAATACGTTAATAATTCCATTAATATTTTTAACCATAGTTTGATATGGACCCACAGAGCATGTAAGGATCAACAACACTGCACCTACAAATTGCTCTTCAGCAATGTAAGGCATTAAGCATCAGTGTGCTGCAAGCTATTTACATGCTGATGTGCTTTGCTAGTTCAGTGTGGAAATAAATAAAATATGAACATATGTGTCATGCAAAACCCTAAATTTGGGATTAAAGTTAAGTCATGATTCCTTAAGTCACTAAAAATAAATCCACACACAAGCACTAACCATCCCCTCTCTAACTGTCTTTGAACAAAGTTTGGATACAGTTAAATTCTTCCTAGGCAGGAGATTAAACAAATGCATAAAAAAATAAAAGGCAAATAAAAGCTATTATTAAAACAAACTATGGCATTTCTCCAGGTTAATTATTTTATCCTAATTGAAAGGTTCTTTTTTTTTTTTAATAACACTTGCTTCCCTTCTAATTTGTGGTAGTTGCTCAGTGAATCTACTAGATCAAAAGGCACCAAAACGACCCACTCTGAAATGCAACTCTTTTTAATATTTAAAATAACATATTAGCACTGACTGTGTATAATTAGAGTGATATATACTTCAACATACTATGTATGCATCTTGTTTTTGGAGCTGTTCCTTAAATGGGAGTATATCTATGCTATTGATGTAACACCTTTAAATAATCAATTTAATGCAAAGCAGTTCTGGGAAGGATTCATTCACTTACCCGTATCCAGCTGTTGGCCTTCAATTCCACAGGGTTCTGTGGTTCACTGGTGTATAGACAACATAAGCACCACATCAGAGTCTTCTGGCTTTCATCTGAAGGAAAAAAAGCAAATGAGGATACATTTAGAGAAAGAAAAAAAAATCAAAACACAGACAGAATTACACACAACAATCCCCATCCATCCACAAAACTAAAGCCTTAAATACCACTCTCAGTTCACAATGCTTCTATTCTACCAGATTCACACCACACATCTGATTTTATTCACGTGTAACTGTTGTGTAATCATTTCCTTCAATAGCAGTTTAAAAGGTATTCAGCTCAAAATCTATACAATATTCAGATGGTCTTAAGAAACACGCATGACCTAGTGGTTCATTTACATAAATTATACTTGAAGCTATGATCAAGGAACTTTCAACTCAGTGTCTAAATAATATCATTAATAATAAACAATAATCAACAGTGGTAAAAGAGTTATTATGTTGTGTCCACAGCTTGCACAACAAAGAATGCTCACTTCTGAAAAAGTTATGTTCATGAAGTATGGAATCACAGAACCACAGAATGTTAGGAGTTGGAAGGGACCTCAAAAGATCATCTAGTCCAACCCCCCTGCCACAGCAGGATTCCCTAGACCAGGCCACACAGAAGCACATCCAGATGGGTTTTGAATACCTCCAAAGAAGGAGACTCCACAACCTAATAATTTGTAACAAGAATGTAAAATATCGAGTTTTTGGTAAGATTCTGCATGCCTCAGGAAAACATTTCTGCAGACAGGAGAACAGCTAAACGCTGATGAAAAAATTCCTATTGTGATTTCTGTTCAGGATCAGATGAGGTTTTACTTAATTCTAACCCACTGTTGGAAATGAGTTGCGTTCTCTAAAAACCTGCTCTAATGAGCAATACTGTCACTGCTCAGATGCACAGATATTATTACAGAGGAGTTGATTATTTGGTGTAAGCAGTTCAAGAGCTTTACGTTTTTTTTCCCACAACTTTGTTTTCAACAGACTTTGGTTTCTTTTATGTTCTGTGGCACATACCAAGATTCTCTACACTTTCATCCCACAATAAAACTGCGTGATTGTAATAACAATTGTGAAAACTGGATGTAGCATTGTAGTTCTGATATAATATTCACTAACTAAAGTGATATTAAAAATAATATTAAATTAGTAATACCACATGAGTTTTAGAAAAGGTGACAATTTGATTACCAAGCTCAACAAGTGATTTCTTTTTGTTTTCTGTCTATTCGATATCCAGGATGTAACAAACAGTATTATTTACAAGCACTCTGTTGGCAAAGCCTGAAGAAATAAAAGCTCCACTAAGTAATGCCTGTAGTTTCACCAGGTGATCAGAGAAGTTAATAATGATTTAAACCAGTATTCCTCAATAAATGTCCAACAAGCCTGTAGGTCATTACTGGCCTCCCACTGACTAACATCTCTGCACAGAAATGGTTGCTCAAGCATACATATTTAACTTACTGCAATTAGGGGTATTCTGCCATTGTATGTCTGGGGATCTTTTTTTTTTAATATGGATTTTTACAAGGCTTATAATGTCCTAAGTTATTTAAGATTGGACTGGAAGGAGACATCTTGCATACTGCTCAGCTGAAATTCAAAGCAACCTTACATTTTGATTGTAACTATATGCAACTAGCATTCAGATATCAGCACTAAGAAGCAACCTTTTCTCCTTCAAAAAGTACTTCACCTAAACTCTGATATTAAATTACCTGGGAGGAAAAAGAAACAAATACTATTTTATTTGTTTAAATGACTAAATGATAGCCATATGAATCTCGGAAAATGAAGATTTTAAACATTATTAATTACTGGTACTAAAATGTTGTCTGTTTATAAAGCGTGGCTTTAAATCTTCAGTTATACGAACTATGTTTTTAAAAAGTCAAACCATACAGAAAGAGGGATAAAGGAAATCAAGTCCAAATTGCCTATCCTAAACAACATATACACAGATGAAGCGTACCTGCTTTTGACACATCCCATACTATGTATCTACAGTATGCTATTAAATAATTTTATTTAAGTTATAGTTTTCTTTAGACCTAAAAAATAAAGAGGTGGAAAAAATGTATATAAATTTTAAATTAGACTTCTAGATGAGAAGACTTTTTGCTACACATGATGACTTGCTGCATACTATAAAGTAAACTGTACATATTGTTGCCTGTCAGAAATGTAGATCAGTATAATGGAAGCTAAAATCATGAAAAGCTTAGATAAATGATGCACTGGTGCACTTTGCCACCATAATGAGATTTAGCTAGACACATTTAAACTGCAGCTTAAGTGAAACCAACTTATACTGGTGTCATAGCTATGCCAACAGTTCCCAAAATATAAGGGACTTGTAGAGCTTCACAACTTTCCTACTCAAAATTACTTTTTGGCTACAATCAAAACCAAAGTAGCCTCCCTTAGATGTATGAAAAGTAGAAAAAAAGACCACTCAGTCCTCTTGCTGAAGTACTCAGTGACACTGTTGAGGGTGACTCTCAAGTTCACTGTCTTCTTTTCACAACTGCTTTGCAACTGGGGATGAAAGATGAGAAGATTAAGAATCATAGAAACATAGAACGGCTCAGGTTGGAAGGGACCTTAAAGATCATCTATTTCCAACTCTTCTGTCACAGGCAGGGACACCACTCACTAGATTACGTTGCCCAGGACCACATCCAGCCTGGCCTTGAAGACTGGATGAAGAATAAGGGGTACAAGCCTCAAAACAACTATGGCAGCTGAAAAGGATAATCGCATAAAAAGTCCAAACACAGATAGCCACAGAAAACCTACCGGTGTGTTTTTTCCTCCCATTTTTCTACTAACTGTGATCTCCATGAAAACATACCACCATGGAATACACAGAAACCATCATCAGGAAAAGAATGAAGGCATTTGATCATATTATCACACAAGAGAATGCTCATTACCCAAATAAATACCCAATTAATACCTCCACAGGAACAAAATCAGTAACTCAAAGGTGGAAATTATATCCCAAAAAAGGTCACAAACTATCTACTGAACTTTTGAAGTAGGTTAATGTTGTAACTTCATCTAAAGGAATGAAAATATCCTGTACGAAATTTAAGAAAGCTTGGAAGCAGTTTTGTAAAAAAACCAACCAACCAACCAGAAGGCCAAAACATTATGATGAATCAAATTCCACTTCTTCCTTGACAGTCTCAAGAATTAAAAGCAAACAAAAAAAGGCAATGTTTTTTCTTGTTAGAGTGTGTTCTCCACCATTCTACAATACAGTCAGTTTATAAATGCCCTATCATGAATGGTGGCAGATGAAAAGAACTAATAAGAAAACCCTAGTCTTACAGCCAGAAATATTTGTTTTAGAGCTTGATGTAAAACCTTATTGAAATACATCAGAAAATGCTGATTAACTAAAACTGAACTTTTTGTGGAAATTAATGCCTACGTAAGTATGCATGCTCACACACATATACTGACATAGAGACCCACTACAAAATTCTCCAGCATCTATAGTCTGGGATTCAAGACATTTAGGTTCACTACTCAAACCAGGAGAGACCTACTGAGAAGATAATCCCCCAGCCAATGGAAAAAACATCAGAATTCCTTAACAACACTGAATTCCTCATGTATCCCTTGTGGTTTAGGACCACAAGTACAGCCAGATTTTCTTTGGTTGTGCTTCGTTCACATTAGCGTTCTAAATAAGGTGAATTTGGCCACCTCCTGCTCAGAAGTGTTTATGAGGAGATTATTTTCCCTTGGAGACCATGCTTCCCACAATGAGTGGTCAGCCATGTCAGCTTCCAGCATCAACAGACATTCATCTAAGGTGATAGGCATTGTGGTTTGGACATGATGCAGAAGTATAATGTTTTTCCTCCTCCCTTTATGAGCATGAAAGACTGAATTGATCAAATTAGTTCCTTCTACTGCGAGGGTGGCCCAGTCTCAGACACATACCTGAATGACCTATTTATCCAAACGAGAAATTGCATGAAACCCACTTCAGAGTCTGCATCTGCTGTAACCAGCACTATCTTTATGAATATCTTCAGAACTAGTGCCAAACAAAATTAAAATCTGTGGCACTTAAAATGCCAATAGTCCAAAGAGCACTTAGGTGGCTCTAAAAAGAGGAAGTGGTGGGAAAGTATAAGCAGCCATCTTCAGGGCTACTGATGTCAGGAAATCTCCTTGACTCATCTTTAAGCATTACAGTGAATGCTTTTGAGCAAGTCAAGCTCTCTCACTTGCAACTTCAGACCCAAAACAATCCCTGTAGTAAAACATCATTCTCCTGCAAACTTCAGAGAGAATCACAGAATCACACAGAATATTAGGAGTTGGAAGGGACCTTGAAAGATCATCTAGTCAGAATGATCAACTTGCAGAAAAAGTGGGGGTTTTGCTTTAGAAAATGCAGAGGGATTCCAAAGAAGATCAAAGTAGTAAAGGAAACCAAGAACGTATTGCTGAGATTGTTGTGAAAAAGAGTCAAAAGCAGAAACGGATGGCTTTCAACTTGGATGAAAATACAGATGAATCTTCTTTCTATACCACAGTATTTTGTCAGCTTAGAAAAACTGATGGTCTAAAGCCTTGTATATTCCAAACAAAAACTTAAAAGAAAAGCATGTGTGTATTTGTAAACAGCAACTGTTACAAAAATTCTCAAAACTTGGAACTATGATTAGAAAGAGAACCTCTCCATTGCAAAAGCAAGTCTATAAAATGTGAAAAGGCTTTTCTTAAAGGGTACCACAAAAGCACACATATGATGCTCTGCAGAGGTGATCTATATTTAAATCTACAGTTCCTTTCCAAATTTTCCTTTCAGAGGGGAAATGCTGACATAATACACATCTACCATGTGTTTTGCAAACAAGTTCAGTCTGCCTGTGCTTGAAGCTGAGTAGGAGAAGATAAAGCCAAAACAGAAGACTTCAGCTTAATGCCATGCTTGACTTAAGGCCTTTGAGGTGGACACAAAAACTGTCTCTTCCTTTCTCCAAAAGGAAGCAGAAAGCAGAAAAGCCAAAAAGTGACTTTTTGTTTGGTTTGTTGGTTGTGGTTTTTTTTAATAGTTGTAGTAGTAGTAGAATACTGACAAAAGATTATTTTAGGGGGTTCACAGAGAAGCTCAGAAATAGTTTTCTTGCTTAAAAGTAGATTCCAAGTCATTTATCAACTTATGAACATCTCAATTCCTGAAAAATGTACTCGAACTGCTGGTAAGGAGATACAAGTAGCGTCTCCTCCCTCAAAAAGTTTTCTTGTCCCCATTTTCTTTCCTCTTTATTCTCACCTCCAAACACATACACAAGTATGAGGCTTCTGGGTTTTCATATACTGTTTTTCTATGTCACCATTTACTAGTTTTTATTATATGCGATTTTTCATTAGCTTTAAGATTGGGAAAACACACATTCAGAAAAAAAAATCAGTAAAACCAAACACAAACATAACTTAGTAGAGCTCTGCACTAATAAAGAAACAACATACCAAGTATTAGAAAAAATAATTATTCTGTACTGGCATATATAATAGAATATTCTGATGTATAACTGGAAAAACTTCTCTTGAAAGTAACATTAAACACTGGACCATGTATGTTTTGAGAACCTAACCTAAATGTAATAGGTATAACAAGAAAATAAGAAAAACTAATAGGAAATCATGTCACACATAAACACACGATGGGTTTAAAACCTATTGCTCCCAAGTCAGGATTCTGTAACTAACCCATAAAATTAATTAGCTCCAAAAGTAAAATTGAGATTTCCCAATGCCATATTTTAAATACATTGGCTAACATTTTAATCTCAAAATGTTACTTACATGAAAAAGAATGCTGTGTTTTTATGGAAAAAAATCGAAGTATAAACAAGTTGCATTTTCCTAATTCCTAAAGAACAAAGTTTATGCAATTGCTGCAGAAATATCACTACATATTCTTACCATAACCTATAACAAAAGGATTCCAACAAAGCCTTCCTAGAAGTTGTCCAATCAAAGGGAATTGCTGGATTGCTACAATTGAATCCTGTTAAAACATAAAAAAAAAATAAATTTAAAAGATAATAAATCTGCTAGGTTAGGAGAACTGTTAGTGACATGGGTTGTTGTAAATTACACTCCCAATGGTTTTGCTGTGAAATGCTCTGGAGGCAAAACATCTACAAATATGTAAAAAAAGAAGAAATACCTGAAATTGGCTATAATGTCATAATCAAAATAAGTTAAAGCTTAAGTAAGTCAGTTCCTCAGCTAACATTTAATATAGTAGTAAATTGCTCATCTGACTCACGCCCAGTAATCAGAAGGAAGTATTAATAATCAAGATTTCATAATAATAAAAGCACGATTAAGCTATATTTTTGTTGATCCTCACTGCTTTAATTGACTGTCTCAGTTTCTGAAGAAATTAATACCTACTATGGCATAAACCTAAAGTATCTGTTACTTTTGCTTGCCTTCTTTAAATTAACCTATGTAACAATTAGCCAGTAACAAACTGCAGTTTAACTTAGAACCAAATAGAAAGCAGCTTCACTATAAAACTAGTAGACAATGTAGTTTATGTACAATCCTGTGTAATCAGTCTCATTTTTTTTCATTTTTGTAGCTTTACTATCTAATAAATGAAGGCTTTTAAAAATGGTGCTATGCTGAGATAACATCGAAGTAGCAGGAACGATAACCATCTCCTGCTGCTGCAATAAATTCCTTACATTTGTCTCACGTTTGGGGCTAGCCTAGACTTTCTGGGGCCATGTTCACAAGGCCCATTTCAGGCCAAGACTCAGATTACTTAAAGTAGCAACATTAAAAATAGATCTTTTCTTTTTCATGTTCTCAAGAAAAAGCCAGATAATTTAAATATGTGAAGAAATAATTAAATAAGTGAAGAAACATCATTCCCCAAAAATCTTTTACTTAAAAGTTAAATTCAATTCAGAAAAAAATAACAACTCTGCAGTCTTCAGATAAGATTTTAAAAGAATTACTTCCAGAACTACTACTTATGGCATAAGAAGTCAGTCTCATGCCATAATGTGGTATTTCTAAAGCAAATTACACTGAATACATTAACTGAAAAGCCATGCTTAGGAAAACATATAAACAATAAATATGTAAACAACTAAATTTACTTTTTAAAAAAGCACTCTAATGAATGCAGACAATAATTAAATTATTAAACAGGACAGCCAGCAGAATATGCCAATGACGTGACCAAGCTGCTAGAATTTGCTATGTGTGCCATAACACTGGGGTTAACGTGTCAGCAGACTCTCTTAAGATTTAAAGGATCAGTTACAGTCTTGCATGTTAAGGCCTTTAAATAATCCAATTTATGACCTGACAACCAGAATCAAGTTCTTGCTTATTTTAAAGAATTTCTTAAAGAGGCTAGGGCATTGGCTAGGAAATCTCACGTGACAAAAACCATTCAAGAAGAAAATGCCCCTTTCACAATAAATCAGGGAAAAAGGAAGCACACTCCTGTTTGCATTACCTTTGACTGTTTCTCCAATTTGCCTTTCTGACCCAGCAATACAGTAGGTCAATAACAGAAAACTCTTAGCTACTGTTAGCTTCTGGTTTTGCCCAAACACGCTGCAGATTGTTTCAAAGGGTGTCTTCAAAGCAGATCACTCTTCCTTTTAAATTCACTTACCATATGTTTTAACGTTTCATAAATCTCATGTAAAAACTCCTGAAGCTGGGGCAAGTGAAGACACACATCCTTCTGTGATTCCGTCGTGGTGGCTTGACCCCACTCAATAGATTTATCCAACCAATATTCAAAGTTCAGTTTAGGCACTGTATTGTCCTGTGCCATTTCACAATCCTGAAAAAAGATTTTAACTCCATATCAGACAACATTAAACTCTAGCTTCAAATCAAGAAGAAAATGGCAAAAAGAATTTCTGCTAACTTGTTTTGTGTTCGCATGCGAAGTGGGGTGTGGAGGGTGTCTGTGTTTACATCTCATAAGAGTACCAATGCTCTTCATAGCACTAAGAGGATAAGATAATAATCCCATTGTGACAAAGTAGCAAATAAGGTGCAGTAATCAGAAAAGTACCTTAGAATGTGTGACCCAGCTGTGTCTCAGGTTTTTTTTAATCTGAACTTGTCATCACTCGTATTTCGCTAAAAGAATATTAGAATAATGTGTGTGCATTTACCTAAAATGCTTTGCATGATGAAAAACTGAAAATGCCCATTCCAAGATAAAGAAAAGCATTAAAATAAGGCTCAATCAAAACAAAAGGGGCTAGGGGGCCTTTGCTCATTCTAATTTCTACATTTGGAACTGATTGTTAGTTTCAAGAGCAAAAAGAGTATTCTCCTTAAAGGAAGCAAACACATTCAGTATTTTCTTTTTCTTCAGTTTTTTCGTTGTGCTATTATGCAAAGGAAAGGGGAAAAAAATACGACCACATGCAGCTTAACATATAATTCAGTTCTGAATAAAAACCTTACCGTATATAATCTATATCCAATGGCATACTTCACTGTAAAAACTGGGTATTTGAGAAAACAGCATTATTGCCAAGCCAGAATGTTAAAATCTAACCAAATTGCCCCAGTAATGGATGCCAAAAAGAAACCCCACTTTTTTTTTCCTTTACTATTATATTTTTCGTTGGCAGAAGGACAGAGAATAGCACATTAGGCACTGCAACAATCTTTAAATCTGAAAAGAAATGCTTCATAAGCTGAAAGAGCAAAGGAGCTTTTGAAGCCATTGACTCACTGTTCTTCCTGTAAAGACAACTGTTAATTAATACAAATGTGGTGGAAGTTTTCTGAAATGCACTGTTGCCCACTTGGAGACAAATTTGGACACTCACAGAAGCAACAGACATCAGTGAATATTTATCTTTGTAAGAAACAGACCAAAAAAATAAGCCTGAGCCTGAGCAACCCTGCAAATCAAGCTTGCTTTATACAGCTAACCCTTACATCCACATTACTTAAATAGCATGCTAATCTGAATCAGAAAAAAATCTGAAGATCATTAATAAATGGTTTAATTGCTGTAAGTAATAAATAAATAAATACTCCATAATGAATCTCAACTATTATTTGACTTTGGATCCTGTCCAGCAAAAAAACCCTAAATGGTAAAGGTCCTAGCTTGCCAGAGTTCAACATGTATTTGCCCTAAAAATGTTCAAATTAATGTAAGGAAAGCCAATGCATTTGTGTTTTTCATTACACTCCCATTTCTACTTGCAACTGTTCCTGTTAGCAGAACTCTTTTAACAGACATGTGCAGTGCTAAGATCTTACCGATCTTCCATGAGTATTACTAATAGGCTACGAGACTTCATCCCCACAGCTCACTTAAGTGACAGGTCAAACACCCAGCAGCAGTTAAATACCATTACAAGGACAGAATAAAGACTTTAAGAACACATTAAAGCCAGGAAATGAACTTACACATGTGAGCAAATTAATGAGTCTGCTTGATGTTCCCAGCTAAGAATAATTCTCAAAAAACCTGAAAAATAAGTTCCCTAACAAAAAGGCTTCTAAAACTTTAAGAAAAAGAGGGAAAAGGGAACAGGAGGGGGAAAAGAAAAGGTAAAAGAAAAAAAATCACAAACACTCCAGCATTTCGGGGACAGTCACATGAGTTGACTATGTATTAACGAGGATCCAAGCTAAGCAAACCAAGCAGGCTTATCTCCTGTAGTAGGTACCTGTAACTACTATTCCAGTATGCAGAACAGCACAGCCACCACAGGGTGCAGATGGTCTTTTTCCAGAAGTCTGAATTTCCAAATCCAGAATAAGAAATATATTTTATCTCCCTTCTTAATTACAGCTAAATAAAATGGATTGCTGGTTCAGAGACTCCTTAGAAACTCCTTAGCTGGTCCAGAGCCACTGCCTTATAGAAAAAACTGTCAAAGATTGAGATGTATGCTCTTTTTTTAACTCCAAAAAGAAAAGATCAAAAAGGAGAACATCAGCACTACTCTTGCCAACACAATGGCAGCAAATCCCTTACAGCAACTATTAGGAACTGAATGTAGATTTTCAAAAACTATCATCACAAAAATTCTTGAAGTGCTAAAAATACTCTTATCTCTTTTGGGATACAATCAATTCACATTCCTACAAAACTTACCCTGAGATCTACGGAAGAGTATATTAAAGTGATATTTTTAAGAATTGCTGCATTGTTCATATAGGCCCATATTGCCCCTTGTTTAGCTTTCGGTATGCACTTCCATTCTTCCTTGATCAAGAACATGCTTCATTTAATACAAGCTAATATTCTGCTGCATCACAACACTTCTTATGCCACATAAAGAGAAAATCAGAAAAAAAGAACTATTCCAATCATCTGTTCTATTTGCTACAGCATTATTTTTAAGCTGTACTTAGGTGTTTGCTTTCTTTAGAAGCCTCAAATAAAAGAGTTATTTTATTGATTGTTCACTATACCCCCTACTCCTAAAAGAGCAACTTTATTAATACAGCTTACTCTTGTCTTGTCTTCACTTCATTATTACTGGAAAGCATACAGTAAAATTTCTGAATGTATAAATAGTAGAAGTTAAAAGAAAACATAAAATACCAAACCTGACACACAGATTTAATTTCAAAAACTGCCAAACAGTATATAGCTGATTAAGAGAAATATAAAACTGTTAGTTAATTAAATGTAATTAAAGATTCAGATCCCAGTAAGATACAGAACATATTGAACTACCTAGAGAAATTATTGATAATAAAGACTTGATTAATTATTTGACTTGTCATGCTATACTTGTCAAGTATATTCCCAAAGTCTCTTTCAGGTTCTTTTCCACTATTTTCAGTTAGTTGGTTCTCATTTTATTTTATCTGCCAAAAATCAAAAACTCCTTCTGTGATGGTTTGGACCTGGCTCCCTGCCAAATGCCCAAACTCACAGTGAAATCCTTCTCCCACCCTTCCTCTCTCAGAGTTTAAGAAAAAAAAACTACAAGAGAAACTAAAGAGCCCGAAACAACCCGAACTACATCAGAAGTCTTTATATTTATATATATAGCAGTTATATACAATTAAAATACTATGCACACAGTAGAGGGAACCCCCTAAGGGAAAGGGAAAAGGGAAGGAAAAGGGGAAAAAAGGGAAAAGGGGAAAAAAAGGAAAAGGGAAACTAAAACAGGTATGTACACTNTTACAGCTTCTTATTTACGACTATATACTCCACAATATAAGAAATTCAGAAGCTGAATTTACTGTGAATAGCCTTAAAATATCCTTTACTTCTAGAAAGAAGGGAAGAAATAGTCTTTAGCCCTCCTCTCTCAGAACCCTCCTCCCCCCCCCTCCCCCGTCAAACCCTCTTGGTCTTTTACTTTCAAGCACAGGGAACCCTGTGGAGCTCAGGCATGAGGGTGCTTGTTACATCATTCAGAAACTGAAGGCTGCATTTCTAACGAGGAATGGATTAGCTTCATTCTGTCAAAGTGAGCTATCTGGATTAGTTCCTGAAATGTAACACTTTAGTCAGTAACTTTTGTTACCACTATACTAGGGCTCTCCACTTAAAAGAGTTACTGCTACATTCTTCTGAACACACATAAAATACCCCACTCTCTCAGTCTTCCATCTTAAGACATACTCAAATACTATTGCTATTTGATGGACACTGACATATTTGCAAGGGCAGAAGAGACACCAAAAGAGTTTTCAGAAGAAAAAACTTCTCACAACTATTCTTATCTAGACCCTGAAAATGAAATGTTTATGTACTCAGCATGTAATGCAGTAAAAGAATGAAGATTTTTTTTTTCTCTGCAACCGTAGAAATAAAATCTTAAAACTGTAAAAAGAGAAAAATTAAGTGAAAGCAAATTAAAATTTCACTGTTAAAACATCTGAAACTCAGGACTCACACATAATGAAAAGGGAATATGTGGTTACTAAAACATTACAGGGACTCAGAAAGAATTTCTGTCAACCATAGAAAATTCAGTAACAAACTTGCAGATTTCAATGTCCCCAGATCTTTAACAGTTTTTAACAGATTGCCAAAAATTGCTACTAAACTGTTATTACTTAGTTTATCTTCAACCTTGTAAGTTCAGATTTTTAAATAAGTAAAAGTATTTCAGTAAAAGGATCTTTGAGACACCGTTAATGTACAATATTTCCTTAAGTCACAGCACACCAAATAAGTGAGACAAAAACTTGCATTCAAGGCCTAAAGCTCTCATTTGTATACTTGTTGCAAACAGTTGAATGATGTTTGCAGTTGCGTTGTTGCCTTGCAGGACTGGAGAAAACTCAGTGTCCTAAGGAAGTGTGTACTGCTGAGATTCATACAAGATCTCCCTTCCAGAACATCTGGAAAACACTACTATTTCCCCCTCCCCCCAAAAGGACTATATGATCACAATAAAGCCTTCTCCTTCTTGTTCATCAGGCTGTAAGCTTCATGACCAAAAAAATGATCCTTTTGCATCACTTCTTAGAAAGTCCAATCCCCTGATAACAATAACCACTACACAAAAAACAATTTTAAAACTTTGTGGTTCTAATGGCAGTCTTGTCTTGATACAGCAGATCTTCCTTCTAACTCACCCACTGATAACAACTAAGAATAAAACCTTCTTTAACAAGAAAGGCAGAAATAATATCTCAGCACATTCATCTAACTCATCTTTTGCCCAAGGAAACAGTGAAATATGTGAAAGACAGTCAGAAGTGATATTGCTGAATTTTACAGATGTCACTTGTTACCCTTCCATAACAACTCTTGACAGGATAACAAGGCAAGTAATCATCAATTCCATACACAAAAGATTTAAGTACCAGTCCACAGTATGGTCCACTGTGGTTTTAGCCACAAATTGAATATAACATCTGATCAAGGCCATTGCAAGTTGCACCTGAAAGAGACACACAAACCAAACTAAGCTATTAAGAATCCAACACTACAAGTATTTTCTTTTTAAAAAAAGTTAAATTTAAAAGCAGAAAACAGAGCTGAGATAAAGCACCTTTATATCTCTGGCAGAAGGCTCTTTACAATTCAGCAAAGCACCAAACTATATGACGCCCTAATTGAAAAGAATTTCAATGTCAGGACTAGCCAGAGCAAAATCCAGTAAGGTGCACATAAAGCTATCCATACCACTAGGCAGTGACTCAGATGCATGTACAATAGGGATATTCGTCTCAAGGCAATAAAGCAAAGCCCAGCTTTGACCAGTGCACACTGATATTAAGCAGATCAAGATGGCTTTACAAAATAAAAGGCAGACTTGAAAGAAATATAGGGGCTTTGAGTTCACCCTTTAGCCTCCTGCTTCTTCCGTATCTGAATAGTTTACCTCCCAGTACACAGTGATCCACCACAGAAAGGTAATAACAATATATGACAAAATACAGCAGATCTAGAAGTTACACACTGGGCATGGTGAACAGAAGCACAAACAAGTACACACCTCCACAATCTTCTAGAAATGGCAAAGTGAAGCACATCTTCTTTCAATGTATTTCCTCAGTAAGGCAAAAGCAAACATATTTTGTTTTGCACAACCTCAAAAGCAAATCTTCCAAGATTATTTTTGTAATGCTTGGGTCAATCTCCCCTAATGTAATGTGTCAATCTCTCCTAGTGTTTGAGGGATACAGGAGGCATAACTGCTTCTGTAAAATATCGGGTACCATAAAAATAAAAGGAAGTTATTTTTGCATTACTTCTTAGAAAGTCCAATCATTGCGGGGTGCTGTTGATAAGTTGGAGGGGCAGGATGCCATCCAGAAGGACCTGGACAGGTTGGAGAGGTGGGCCCAGATGAACCTCATGAGGTTTAACAAGACCAAGTGCAGGGTCCTGCATCTGGGCCAGAATAATCCCCACTATGAATACAGGCTGGGGGATGAGGAGATAGAGAGCAGCCCTGCAGAAAAGGACTTGGGGGTGCTGGTTGATGAGAAGCTGGACATGAGCAAGCAGTGTGCGCTGGCAGCCCAGAAGGCAAATCGCATTCTGGGCTGCATCAAAGAAGTGTGACCAGCAGATGAAGAGAGGTGATTCTGCCACTATACTCTGCTCTGGTGAGACCTCATCTGTAGTACTGTGTTCAGCTCAGAAGGACATGGACCTGCTGGAGCGGGTCCAAAGGAGGGCTACAAAAATGATCAGGGGGCTGGAACACCTCCCCTATGAGGATAGGCTGAGAGAGCTGGGATTGTTCAGTCTCGAGAAGAGAAGGCTTCGGGGGGACCTAACAGTCACCTTCCAGTACCTAAAGGGGTCATATAGAAAGGCTGGGGAGGGCCTGTTTACAAAGGCCTGTAGTGATAGGACAAGGGGTAATGGATTTAAATTAGGGAAGAGTAGGTTTAGATTAGATATTAGGAAAAAGTTCCTTACCATGAGGGTAGTGGAACATCGGAACAGGTTGCCCAGGGAGGTGGTTGAGGCCCTGTCCCTGGAGGTGTTCAATGTGAGGCAGGACAGGGTGTTCGGGAACCTGATTTAGTTGGAGATGTGCCTACTCACTGTAAGGGGGTTAGACTAGATGACCTCTAAGGTCCCTGCCAACCCTGATAATTCTGTGACTCTATGATTCTTGGCACTTCCTAAATTTGTTTTTAGATGTTCTCTTCAAGTTCTGCAAGTAACAAATACACAGTAATCCCCTAGTTTCAAAGAGTAAGTAGAACCCACATGAGAAGTCATTTAAGTTCCCAAGGCCTGTTCTGCTTCACCTCTACATAAGCGTAATTAGTATTGCTCTAATTTTCACAGAATCACCAGAGTTGGAAGGGACCCATTAGGATCATCTAGTCCAACTCATGTTTAGGCACAGGACAACTCCACAGTCACACCATGTGCCTAAGTGCCTTATCTAAATGCTTCTTAAATTCCATGAGTAGGGGCCATGACAACCTCCCTGGGGAGCCCGTTCCAATGTTCCACCACCCTCTGGGTAAAGAAGCTCCCATGAATATTCAATCTAAATCTCCCCCAGCACAGCTTCATGCCGTTCCCCCGCGTCCTGTCACCAGCCACCAGACAGAAGAGGCCAGCACCCACCCCTCCCTCCCTGGTGAGAAAGTTATAAACAGCTATGANACTCTCCAGCGTCACATTCCCCAGTTGGTAGGTTGTTTTGGGGTTGGCCCTACCCAAGTGCAGAACCCAGCACTTGTCCTTGCTAAACTTCATACGGTTTAAGGCAGCCCAGTCCTCTAATCTATTAAGGCACTCTGAAGTGCCTCTCTGTCCTCGCTAGAGTCAACAGCACTTCCCAATTTAGCATCGTCTGCAAATTTACTTATTATATATTCCAGTCCTACGTCCATGTCATTTATAACGGACTGGCCCCAGGATGGATCCCTGTAGGACCCCACTTGTCACCTGTTGCCACCCTGACATAGTTCCATTCACCAAAACCCTCTGAGCCCGACCCCTAAGCCAATTATTCACCCACCTCCTGATTCTCCCATCTAGTTGAATCCTTGACAATTTATCCATTAGGATGCTGTGGGAGACAGTATCAAAAGCCTTGCTCAAGTCCAGAAAGATGACATCAGCTGGTCTCCCTTGATCAAGTAGATGGGTGATTTTATGGTAAAAGGAAATCAAGTTAGTTAAACATGATTTCCCCTTCATAAACCCATGCTGGCTAGGACCAATGACAGCATTATCTGTCAGATGCTTGTCTATAGCACCTAGAATAATCCTCTCCATAATTTTGCTGGGCACAGAAGTGAGACTGACCGGCCTATAGTTAGCAGGATCATTCCTGTTGTCCTTCTTGAAAATCAAAACAATGTTTGCCCACTTCCAGTCAGTTGGAACCTCCCCAGACTCCCAAGATTGTTGAAAAATCATCGAGAGAAGACTCGCTATGACATCTGCCAGCTCTTTAAGTACCCTTGGGTGGATTCCATCAGGCCTCATAGACTTATAGGGGTCCAGCTGGAGGAGCAAGTCCCACACTGGTTTTAAAGTTTAGTAGTACAGTGTACTCTTGTGACTTTTTTTTTAAATAAAAAAACCACAAACCTAAAAATACATGTCCAATAACATCAGATTTGCTCCATTTGCAAACAAAAATAAACTATCTTACTCAAAGACTTAGAAAATTTCTTATACTGCAGTAGCCTCATGGACTTTATTTTGCCAGATTACCAAAACTGATGCTGTGCAGATTACATTTGAGCAAGTTATCTGTCCTTAGACTGTGTCCAATAGTATCCATATAATTCATGACTAGCATGCTTATGAAAATATAACTCATGGCATTGCTTACCAACAGAATTTCTCTTAAAAGCCAAAAACGTAGACAGAAGTTGTATGTCAGAACTCTGCAACCACATGCAAAGTTGATCATTAACAAAATAAAAACAGAAACCTTTTGCTCAAGTCTGAGTCCATCCTTTACTATTACATAGTTAGAGTAAAAGCACTCTATAAAAAATACATTAAAGCCGTAACTAAAATTCTCAAATTCAGAAGATTTAAGTTATAATTAACTTAATATTGCTTGCTTCTAATGATTTACGGTTACTGTATGTGTATGTTTAATTTATGATTAATATCATACTATAAACAATAATTTTGTACTACAGACATAGTGTTCAACTCCAAATCATCACATTATTTGTCACAGCCATCTAAAATCTGTCTTATTTCTACAGTAAAATATATAACAAAATCGCACTAATTTTCAAATATTTTTAAATATTTTTTAAAATATTTAATATGGTCTCAGAAGTTGGTGGGATGTGCCACCAAGTTTCAAGGCACAGAGCTACATGAAAATACAGATTTTTAATGAGCATTCCCATTGTCTTTATTTTAGCAATATTAATAATAATGACAGTCATTTATGATAACAGAAGCTGGAAAATTCAGTCTGGCAATACTTCTGGTGAAAGTTAAACTGTTTAATTCAAGATTTGATTTGATTTTTGAGAGCTGTTTTACTGTTTATACATGTAGTAAGATCTTTACAACCTGGCATAGCTCTGCACATTCTTTTAGATCAGGTTGGTATAGAATATATTGTATTCATAGAGAAAAATAAATAAATAAATTCAAGGTTAGCAGAAAATGTTGTAGTTGAGAAGAAAAAAAGAAAGAAAAGAGAAGAAAGAACAGAGAGCAGAGAGAGGGAAGGGGAAGGAGGGGAAGGAG
>VWZX01010725.1:5330-76745 GCA_013399015.1 Galbula dea
ATTAGAAGGGGTGTGGTTAGTAGGTCAAGAGAGGTTCTTCTTCCCCTTTACTCTACCCTGCTGAGGCTGCATCTGGATTATTGTGTCCACTTCTGGGCCCCTCAGTTTAAGAAGGATAGGGAACTGCTGGAAAGAGTCCACCATAGAGCCACTAAGATGATTAAGGGAGTGGAGCCTCCTTCTTATGAGGAAAGGCTGATGGAGCTGGGTCGCTTTAGCCTGGAGATTAGGAGGCTAAGGGGTGACCTCATCTGTGCTTTTAAATACGTGAAGGGTGGTTGTGGGAGGATGGGGTCAGGCTCTTCTCAGTGAAGCCCAGTAACAAGACCATGGGCAATGGTTGTAAGCTGAAACATAGGAGGTTCCCTGGGAATACACGAAGAAATTTTTTCTCAGTGAGGGTGATGGAGCACTGGAACAGACTGCCCAAGGGAGGTTGTGGAGCCTGCTTCTCTGGAGGTTTTCAAAAGCCGTCTGAATGCAATTCTGTGTGACCTGTTCTAGGGAATCCTGCTCTTATAACTGAGGAATGGACTCAATTGGCTGATCTTTACAATATTGGGGTGGTCGTCTCCATTGGGCAGCTGAAGAAGCAGTAGCCACTTCGGCCACAACAACAAGTTCTCTTTAATCAGTGAATCAGAATATTTAGTAACCATGATTGTATTCATCTGTGACAATAAGCAAATTAATCAAGCCACTTCATAGCCAATAACTCCTTTGTATAGAATGAGTTATATTTGTGATTGAATGAGGTGTGTTTTCACCAAGAGAAAACCTCTGCTTCTTCAGTGAGAATTTTTGGGAACATCTCTTACTTTGTGTACCATTTAAGTGGTAATATGCAGAACCAGTATGCTTATGAATTTCTGCAACTTTTCATCTGCAACATCATTCAGCCAGTGCCACAGCAAACTGATGCTGTGGTTGTATTATAACCAAATTCTGAAAAGTGCAGCTTTTTGAAGAAAGGTAATGTTGATGCTACCTTCTTGTCTATGTGAGTTTAAGCACTTTTGATAATAGCTGGGAAATAGTATTACTTAAAAGAATGAGTGTATTGTTCCAGTCATTTCACTTTGTTATTTTGCTTTGCTTCCCATCATTGATCAGTTACACTGATTAAATAGAATTAGAGATTCATAAATAGTTACTGTCTCCAACTGCCATCTGGTGCAATAAAGCTTAAAGAGATGAGGAGCTTTAAAAGCTGCTAGTTAACTCAATTTAAAGGACATGAGAAGTGCTTGTATAGCTCAGAGAGATATTGGTTTTGCCACTCACACCTGAAGTCAAACCCATGATATTGCAGAATACTTTATTTCATAAATTTATCTATTTTAGTTTTTCTTACCTTTTGACTCAGTACAATTGTTGAAGGGATCAGAATCTTGCAGCTTAATTGAATGACGCTCAACCTAGCAAATCCTAGTGATCCTCTGAGTGTGCACTACTGCTGTTACTTTAAGACTTGGCATTAAGTCTAATTATCTTAGGCATGTAAAAAATACTGAATAAATTTGTTTAGAATTTTGGGAAGTACTTGAAATCTGTTAAGTAACCGGTGTAAGAAAATTATAATGCTCATCTGGCTGCTTGTTTTTAGGAGAGCACCAGCATTTAAAAAAATTCCCAATGTGCTCTTTTTTTTAATGTTCATTGTTAGACAACCTAGAGGAATACTGTGTAAAAGATTGCAATTAGTTTTTTTCTTCTAAAAACAAAACCCATCTTTCAAATGTGCCAAATGTGATATTTAAAGTCACTACATACATTTGATAATGCCCAACTTTTATTGTTTTTTGTGACTACAATAGTAAAATGTGAAATTATTTTTGCAAACATCTAAAAATCTGATTTATGAAAAAATTATTAAAATTAAAAAAATTATTAAAAGCTTTCAGAGGTGATCTTAAACACGTCTGTTTTCAGGAAAAAAACCACAGCTTTGTGGTATTGTGAATTGTATTTGGAAAATTGATTAATTAGTTAGTTATTTACTGTATTTTCTTATAAAGCCAAATTGTGTTAACAATGTGTTATATGAGACATTTTGTTGTTCTGTTATTATTGCACAGCTGTTGCCTGACTTTTTCCAAGATACAGTGCACAACCTTAAAAGGTTAAATCCTCTTTTGATCCAAATGAAACGAAGGAAGAGGCAGACTGTAGATAAATTCTTGCTTTATTCTTTTGCCTTTTTTTTGAATACTGTCAATAAATGCAGAGCTGGAAGCACCTTAGAAGAAACTATCTGGAATAATTGTTTATAATTTTTTCACTGTTCCTTTTTTTTGCCATCTCCAAAGTGCAAAAATTATGTTGAAAATCTATGGAAATTTTTAAGCCACCAAATAAGTCTTTGCTAGTTGAAGCATGTAATGTTCATAAAGTCCATAATATAAGCATGTTAAAACTATTGAAATAGTATTAAATATACTACAATCTACAGTCTTAATAAAATTGATTTTCTTTAAGCAATAAATAATTACTAATGTTCCTTAGTTCTGCATTGCAATTTTTCTCTATAGAGTTTCCACACGGTAATAAACCTGAAGACTCAGCATGAGTATTTAAACTAAAGGATTTTTTCTGCCTTTTCATAATTATGCATGGTTATTGTGACCTTTCTCTCATCAATCTCTTGCATTTCTGTCCTGTTGTATTCAGATCACAAAGGTTTTGAACTACAAATTAAATTCTCGGTTTTAAACAAATGTGTTTAAAAGTGTTGAGTCTCAAAGGTGTGTCCTGAAGCATTACAGATGACTGGAAAAACAGGTTAAAATTTGTTGTGTGATTTAGCATGGAGGGTTATGGTTAACAGCTTGGACTCAGACTGTCACTGAAAGTGTAGTATCACAAGACCCTGTCCTGGGACCTGTCTGTTTTAACATCTTTATCAATGACCCACAAAGAGGTGCTGACACATGGTCTTGTCAAATTTTCAGACAGCATCAAATTGTAGGTGAGTAGATGGTAGGCCCAGTTGTAGAGTTACCACCCAAAAGGACCCAGGCAGGCTGAAGGATCTGACCAGTAGGAATCTTATGAAGTTCAACAATGTCAAATGCAAAATCCTGAACTTCTGAAGGAGAGCAAGATAGGTTGGCCACTGCCAGGTCTGGGAGCAGCTCTGTGGAGAACACCATGGGGAAGTGCGCTGCGTAGAAGCTGGCCATGGGCCTGGCAGAAAGGCAGCCAATAGTGTCCGGGGTTGTGTGAACAGAAGTGCAGCTGGTGGCTCAAGGGAAAGGGTCATCCTTCTCTGCTTGTCACTAGCTAGATTACAGATAGACCCTACATCCAGTAGTGAACCCCCAGTACAAGAAAGATGTTGATAAACTGGAAGAACATAAGCACAGGGCTGCCAGTATGCTTGGCAGTGGGACCACTTGTCCTGTGAAGAGATGTTGAGGGTCCAGGTTTTACTTAGTTGGTAAAGAGGTGACTTCAGAGGGACCTAGCAGCAGCCAACAGTTCCTACAGAGAAGGCAGCAAGAAGAGGGAGCCAGGCTTATCACGGTAGTGCTTGGTGGGAAAATGCAAGGCAACAGGCATAAATTGAAGAAAGAATCAGACTGGATATAAGAAATAAATTTTTCACAGGTTGAACAGCCAAGCATAGGAGCAGATTGTTCACAGAATCACTGAATCACAGAATGTTAGGAGTTGGAAGGGACCTTGAAAGATCATCTAGTCCAAACCCGCTGCCACAGCAGGATTCCCTAGAACAGGTCACACAGAAGCACGTCCAGATGGGTTTTGAATATCTCCAGAGAAGGAGACTCCATGACCTCTCTGGGCAGTCTGTGCCAGTGATCTGTCACCCTCACTGAGAAAAAAAATTTTCTTGTATTCACACAGAATCTCCTATGCTTCAGCTTACAACCATTGCCTCTTGTCCTGTCACTGGGCTCCAATGAGAAGAGCCCGACCCCATCCTCCTGACACTCACCCTTCACATATGTGAAAGCATAGTTGAGGTCACCCCTTAGCCTCCTTATCTCCAAGCTTAAGAGACCCAGCTCCCTCAACCTTTCCTCATAGGGAAGAGGTTCCAGCCCCTTCATCATCTTTGTGGCTCTATGGTGGACTCTTTCCAGCAGTTCCCTATCCTTCTTAAACTGAGGGGCCCAGAAGTGGACACAATATTCCAGATGCGGCCTTACCAGGGTAGAGTAAAGGGGGGGAAGAACTGTGCTGTCTCCATCATTGGAGGTTTTCAAGAACTAAATGGATAAAGACCTGATCTGACCCTAATTTGAGCAAAAAGTTGAACTGTAGACCTCCAGAAGACTCTTCCAAAACAAATGATGGAAGACCCAGTGGAGTTTTATCTCTGTTTACTACTCTGTAATGTAAATTTTCACATATTTGCATGCATTTTTATCATTTTCTGTTTTAAAGCAACCAACAGGTATTGTCTGTGCATTTTATCTCTTTACAAAACATAAGGTCAGTATAGCATAATTACCATAATGATGTACACAATAAGTTCACCTAATATGGAAATGGTGACATGCTGTCACAGAATGTGAATTACTTCATCTGACTGAATCTTGTGTTTTCTACCATGGCTTCCTGTAGGCTGTCAAGTTTACATTTTCAACTATAGCTCAAATATTGACTCTACAAACATGCAGTCTGAAAAATGTCACATAAAACCATGTAAGTGTGTCAGGTGCAAAGGTGACATCCACTGTGGAATTATAAGATAAATTGGTGTAACTGTTCTGAATTTTAATTTTAATCTTATTTCTGCTATTTGTTGCTCTTTTTTAACATCTATGCTGCAGTTTTAGGACGTATCTTAAGTTAGTTTTTCCATTAGCATTATTTTTATCTGTGTTTATAATAATATTTCTATACCATGAATAGCAAATTTGTGTTAATACAGTTTCTATAGAGTGGGGGAAATACACAGAACAGGGCACAGCTGTTCTTTATTTTCTTTTACTGTAGTGTAGAACAGTAGCACATAAACCTGCAACATTGACAGTGGCACAGAATTATAGCAGGGTGTCTAAATTGTTATCGTATTTATCTGCCTTGAAAAGAGCTATTGAGGGAAGACACCTTAAGAAAGTAATTAAACACAATATTGCACAACTCTGGCTGAAGCACTGAGCCTACTTCAGTGCTTTGACCTAAAAAGGTTATTGGTCATTATCCATAGAACTATCTAAAGCAGGAAGAGAAGCAAGAAATGATTGTAATCTGAACAATAATTTTTCCCAATGGTATTTTCAAGACAGTTTCAAAATTATTGATACAATCCTCATAAGCTGTTGTTATAATACCTTCCTCTATAATGTAACCTGTGTGACCTTTAAAATTTTAATATATTATTATAATTTTTTGGTCCATCTATTCTTGATTTCAATCATTAGCCCAAAACCAGTATATGCTTTAGAACAGGTATTGTATCCTAATATGTCATGGTTGTATTTCTCTAATTAATTCTATATTAGTATTTTAAATTTCTAGTTGTATTAGACACTAACAAAAATGGGGGAGGAGGGAGAAGGTGGAGGTAGAGGTGATTTGCTTGGTATAATTTCATTCCACATGACAGAATTTGCAGAGCAGAGATGGAAAATTAGGCTTTTTTTTTTTTCTTTCACAGGGGAAACTAGTCTGTAATGCCACAAGTAGGGAATATAGTGCTTGCTTGAAATATTGAAGATCTTCAGAGTTGACAGAGAATCAGCTTATGAAACCTGAAATTGTCTTCCATTTTGGTAGCATTTGCTTTACCCTCCTTTCTCTCCTCCCACTAGCATAGGCAGCAGACCTTTTTTTTTCTAATCAAAAAGCAGACATCTCAGATAAATGCTGACAGTATGAATGCTGAGAATGACATCTCTGTTCCATAAGTTTGTACTGAAATCATGGAAGTGCAGTAGAACAGGAATAAAAGAGAAAAGCAGTTGAAAAACATTTGTTGTTGTTGTTATTTGTGTTGGTTTTTTTCTTGTGAAAATATGACTTTCTGGGACTAAGGTTCATATTACAAGAAAACAGGAGTAAGAGAAAAAGCGTAGTTCATACATGTACAGAGCACATAATCTCTTAGTATACTGTTGTTGCAAATGACATTGTATATCACCCATAGCCAGAGAGACAAAAACTAGTGAGGTATTGCATGGTGCCATCACAGGATTCCACATCTCATTGAGGGTATCTTCCTTCTGTGTTTTCAATTGCATGCTAACTGAATCTCTTAGAGAACTACTGTTTCACTTGCATAATATCTGTGCCATTTATAGATGGAGCTAATGAAGTAGGGTGACTTTTCAGATCAAAATTAAGCAAACTTACCAGAAATGAGTGACCAAGAGTCTAGTGAGTGCTGTCTTGACACAAGGCAGAACTATGGCACAGAAGAAACCTTGCCTTATTCTTCCCACTTCCCTCTGCATGCCTCTTGACTGTGCACAGGCAAGGAAGCAGTGATATGCATGAATGAGATGGTACTTCCAGTCACTTTTATGAATTCTTTGGGTGAAAAGAAGTTCCTGTGTCATTCAGAGATACAAGGCCACAAGTGGCAATTATATTGATTGTAAGTAGCATCTTTCAAAAAGACCTCTCATAAAAAAAACCCCAAACCATTCCTGTGCCCTTTATTAGGTATTCTGAATAATAAATTGTTCTTGCAGTAGATCATACATGATCATACACACATACAAGCTTGTGAGGCTGCAGAAATTGCATAGTGTGTTGTTCTGCTATTTTACTTTTTTCACATTTTAAATGAATCCCCTATATGGTTTGTAGAGGTATGCATGAAAACCTTCATCTGTGTTTCTGTTTTAATTACAGGTGTTGTTCTTATGTGGGTCGAAGAGGAAACGGTCCTCAAGCTATATCTATTGGCAAGAACTGTGATAAGTTTGGTATAGTTGTCCATGAGTTGGGTCATGTGATAGGTTTTTGGCATGAACATACAAGACCAGACCGTGATGATCATGTCACCATCATTAGAGAAAACATCCAGCCTGGTAAGATATTCTGATAAGTATTTTGGAAAACTGTTTATTTTTTTATCTTTCCTTCATCTGTTCAACTCTCTTAAAACTTAACCCTGAATAGCACTAATGAACTGAATAGCAGAAATGAGCATTTATGCCTGCTATTACTCTTAGCTAGACTGATCTAAAGCTGATTCACGAGTACACACTGCAAACAAAATATAATCTTTTCTGAAGATCTGGCCAGGTGGCAAGTCATTAAATAATATTAGTTAGAAGTAGAGAAATAGTAATCAAGTTCAATAATTTGAAGGGCTCTTAAAGCCCTTCAGAAGTCATGTTTCTGTGCTTGAGAGAGGGCTTTTCTTTCATAGTATTTACTGAATGATAAGTAGAGACATGTCAATAGCTTTTTAGTTCCCCAAGAGATTTAGACCTGGAAGGTAAGCTGAGAACTTTGAATTTGTGACAAAGGTGGGTATTGTTCCCATGGTTTCTACAACACTTGATTCCTACAGAGCTTGCGGCTTTTGCCAATGACCTTGACACTGTTGAGACAAAAGTGTCTAAGGAACCTGAGAACTTTAAACTGTGGCTATCTTCTCTTTGTCAGTTTAGCTGTTGTGCCCACACATGTTATCACAGAATCACATTGTTGTTAGGATGTTAGAATGTTAGGAGCTGGAAGGGACCTCGAAAGATCATCTTGTCCAACCCCCCCTGCAAGAGCAGGATTCCCTAGACCAGGTCACACAGAAATGCATCCAGATGGGTTTTGAATGCCTCCATAAAAGTGACTCTGCAACCTCTCTGGCAGTCTGTGCCAGTGCTCTGGCACCTGAACTGGGAAACATTTTTTTCTTGTATTCACACGGAACCTCCTGCGCTTCAGCTTACAGATATTGACCCTTGTCCTGTCGCTGGGCTTCACTGAGAAGAGCCTGACCCCATCCTCCTGACACACACCCTTCACATATTTAAAAGCATAGATGAGGTCACCCCTTAGTCTTCTCCAACCTAAAGAGACCCAGCTCCCTCAACCTTTCCTCATAAGGAAGAGGTTCCACCCCCTTCATCATCTTTGTGGCTCTGTGGTGGACTCTTTCCAGCAGTTCCCTATCCTTCTTAAACTGAGGGGTCCAGAACTGGACACAATATTCCAGATGCGGCCTCACCAGGGTAGAGTAAAGAGGAAGAAGAACCTCTCTTGACCTACGAATTACAACCCCTTTAAGCCACCCCAGAATCCCATTGGCCCTCTTGGACACATGCTGGCTCATGGTCATCCTTCCATCCACCAATCATAGAATCATAGAATGGCTCAGGTTGGAAGGGACCTTAAAGATCATCTAGTTCCAATCCCCCTGCCATGTGCAGGGACACCACATGCACTAGACCAGGTCATTCAGGGTGACATCCAGCCTGGCCTTAAACACTGCCAGGGATGTGGCCTCCACAACCTCTCCGGGCAACCTGTTCCAGTGCCTCACCACCCTTTGGGTAAAGAACCCCCTTCTAATCTCCAGCCTAAATTTCTCCTCCTTCAGCTTCTCCTCCTTCAGGTCCCTTTCCCCTTCACTGCTCTCCAACAGATCAGTCCCCAACCGATACAGATAAACGGGGTTGGTGTTTCCCAGGTGCAAAACTCGACAGTTGCCCTTATTGAATTTGATTCAATTTCTCCCAGCCCAACTCTCCAGCCTGTCTAAGTCTCGCTGAATGGCAGCACAACCCTCCGGCATGTCTGCCACTCCACCCAGGTTAGTGTCATCAGCAAACTTGCTGACAGTGCACTCTGTTCCCTCATCCAGGTCGTTAATGAATGTTTGTTGGTAGGAAAACAGACATGTATTACTTGTGAGGTACACTGATTCAGTGAAACACTGATTCAGACTTAAGGGAATTTTGTGTTCAAGAAGAAGTGAAATTGGAAATTGTCCAGTGATAGCTTGGAGTGTTTATCTGTTCCTATAGAAAACGTTTTAAACACAATAAATTTGAGATACAATACAATCTTATATAATACAATAAATCTTTGCCTCCTTAGCTAGGACTGGGAAGATGGTTGGCAGCTGACAACTCCCACATGTCTTTGAAGTCCTCAAAGGATATATGCATCCAAACCTTTTTTCTGTTTTCTCTGTGTCATTGACTGGTATAGATGCCATATGAGCTCTTCTCCTGTGCTTTTCTGTAATGGGGAAAGCCATCTGAGTATGATGCTGAGACTCCTGCTCTCTCCTTTTAGTTCTCTCTCTAGTTTCTAGCTGAAACCACTTCTTGTGGTGTGGCATGGGCTTGAGGATCACTAAATAGGATCAGGAAGTCATGACCCCAAAGACACCTGGGTTATATTATGCAAATTATATTGCTTACCACTGCAGGTTTTTTTGCAAGACACCACTGGGAATATGAATTGGAGTAAAAGGTGTTTTGCATCTCTTACTACACTCATTGATTTGGACAAAGAACTTCTAGTCTGGAATTATGAACTAGGTATAATTCTTCAATAAAGAGGTTTCTGGGGTCTTTGCTGTCAAAATGATTTCTTTCTGGAATTAAGCACCAAGCCAGCAAATTTCATGGATTCTACAGGAAGAGCAAAATAATGTGTGGGGCCTTTATGTAGGTTTGGTTAATCTTTCTAAATGCCAAATGCAGCAATTTAATGTGTTTCAGAATATGTATGGCCTCTTCTTTTATCAGTCACACAGTTACTCCCAAATGGCTAAGATTTATGTATGTCAGTGAGTTATTAAGTTAGGATCATTTTTGTTTTTCTTTCCCTATCTTGTTTTTGTCTTCACAAAAATTACAGTAAATAAACTCACAATTGTCAATCATTCATAGGTCAGGAATACAACTTTCTGAAGATGGAGCCTGGAGAGGTGAACTCCCTTGGGGAACCATATGACTTTGACAGTATTATGCACTATGCCAGGAACACCTTCTCAAGGTTGGAGTCTCAGGTTATACCTTTCGACTTTTAATTCTTTTATTTTCTGTGAATGTTAAGAATTATGCTTTTCAAGTATTCTGAAATTGCTTAAAATATCCTTTGTGGTAGTATTCTTACAGCAGTCAAAGCACAGCTTTGTTTATTATAAGTCAGAATAATATAATCATTTTTAAACATATTTTGTTTCTGTTCAATTTCAAAGAAGCCTTTTAAACTTGCTTTATTTCTTTATATTTTAAGACAAGGTAATCTGGAAACATAATTTCATATAATATTCACTTTCTTTTTGTCTCCACAAAAATCTGAGTTTAGAAAAACCAAATGAGTGAAATGGTTAGGAATCTTATGTGTAACATAACCTATCCTCTTAAGAAGAAATCTTTGATGCATAATATCTGAGAAACTATAGATTATTCAGGCAAAACATGTTATCTTACTAGGACATCTACCATGCAAGAGCAGAAAATTTAGCAAGCTGGAATTCCCCAGAATCCTAGGCCAATGGCATCATCTATATAACTTGATTTGCAGGCCCTTATCTCACCACTTTGCAAGCTGGCAAAAACTGATAGTGCCACGAGTAGGTGTGCCTTGCCCCAAGGAACAAGAGATGTTACCTCATACTGTTGAAAAATAACCAGCAAACCCTTGAGGTCACGTATTGGTTTGCACTTATTTGTCTTGAGATGATGACTTGTGCTCAGTGTGGCATATTGTCAGCTGTTAGATCTTACTCAGCGGGATAAGCAGTAGAAATCAGAAAACTTCATAAAGTTCTAGTCACAAAGAATGAAGTTGTTTACACTGTATCAAAACTGTTAGAGGTTGTTCCCTTACTAAAGTGCTAAAGCATTTAAGAGAGGAACATTTTGCAAAACATGAATGGCACTGGTTTCAGATTGTGTATATATAAAATATAAATATTTATAAATATAATATATTATTATTATAAATACAATATAAATAATATAATTTTATATTATATAAATATAATATAAAATTATAACTTATAGGTGCAACCTCTTTTTAAAAAAAAAAATAATGTCCCTTATTTAAGGAAACTGGATAAAGCCATAAGTAGCTTATTTCACTGTTTAGATTAGGGTAACATCCTGAGATTAATTTTTTGTTTTCAAAATTTATAGTGATGCCACAAGAAATCTAACTGAGCAAAGAGAGCAGTATGCACTTACAATATGCAAAATGGTTCTTTTATTATAATTTAAAAATCAATCTGTATTTATAAACAATATTCCTAAGAACAAAGATCTTTACCATTCATTCATTTTTGGACCTACATTATGCCTAAAAATGCTAGTTTTGCTTTTCAGTAGAACCCCTACAAATATACAGTACAGCATAAAGAAACTGAAGAACAAGAGAATACAGAAATATGTTCATTTGTTAACTTCTATTTTATGGGAATCTAAGAGATTCTTCAAATTCCATAACATGACAATAGAACTTAGTTTTTTACCTTGCACTTTTAAAATTTATTTGAGGCTGCCAAGATATTTTGGATCATTTTTAAATTTGGGAAATTTTGAACAAAGCTGGGACAAGTGTGCTTCTCTATTACATCTAGTTACTTAGTGTAAATACTATTAAAATCACATATGGTAATTCATATGTGATTTTAATTAAATTATGTATTTTAATGATGTATTTCATTGTGAAGCAAGCAGAGACTGGCAAGTAGGGATTTCTATTTCCAAAGCAACAAGTGTTAGAATACAGTAAGATCTGTTCTAACACCTGACAGAAGAATGCTTAGCAAGTGTGCCTGACTTTACCTGCTCTTACACAAGTAAGTCACACTTCTTTAGAAATAGGAACTTTTTTTTAGAGAATTTCTTGATCAGACTTAATTTATGTATTTTTATATAATTTTGGAAGAGCTTAACAGCAGTTCCTTTTTCCTGTGTAGTCTTAATAGTGGCAAGAGATTTCCCTCCTGCTTTCTAACAGAAATACAAAAGCTGGAATGTTACTTGGGGTACTGAAAGAAGATTCTTTTTGATAAATTTGCATAAATTTGGCCAACTTAAGAAATTTTTATGGCATATTTTCTGTACTTAACGTTCTACATTTTATCCTCACATTTATGCTGAATGTAAATTCCAGATTTACAAAATAGTATTATACATTCATAAAACTCAGGCAGTTTTATGACAGAAACCTGATAGGGGATTTTGGGGTCTATTTTTATTTTTATTTTTTTTTAGGGGCATGTTTCTGGATACCATTCTCCCTTCCCGTGATGATAATGGTATACGACCTGCCATTGGCCAACGTACTCGTCTAAGTAAAGGAGATATTGCACAGGCAAGAAAGCTGTATAGATGTCCAGGTATTGCATCACAAACAAACAAACCCCATATATTAGCAACTGTTTGACTTGTTGTTCAAGAGGAATGAAACATTTTTTTGAGTCAGCTGCGCAGTAGTCTACTTTCATGTTGGCAACTGAGTTAGGCAGTTCAAGAACTTAATCATAAAAAACCCTTACAGTTAAGGTCTCTGGAATGCAAAGCACTTAAAGACAGATAAAATGTATGAAACAACACTTTAGTTCCGTGACATTTCAGTATTTGTTTTCCTTAGCTGTTAAATGACTAGGAAAAAAAAAAAGTTGTTTAATATCACTTCTGGTTTGTATATTGACCGGAGTCCTTTTGTATTTATTACTCAAGCACGAGGAAATTAAATTACTGCAATTGCTTCTGAACGTGTTACGTCTTTTTACAATTTGACAAGTAACAAGCCAGGACAAGTGAGTTTTAAACTCTTTGGCAGATAAAATGGTTAGATCTTATTACAAAATGACTGCAGTTTTAACAGGTACATTTAGTATTTTAATATCTTCTGCCTAATTTTAGCATCCTATGTTTGCAATGCATATCAACATTTTATCTCAAATTAGTGTTGAGGTAGAGATGTTGGCTGTCTCAGTGACATTAGTGACAAGTCTGGAGTAATCCAGAGTCAACAGAGTGGTTCTTTTTTCTGTAGTGCTCGTTCTTTGCTAAGTGCTGACAGTCATCAAAATCTCAAAGCAATAGGTTTTACTTTCCTTGTAGTTGTGGCTGAAACCAGTTGTAACCTTTGTCAGCCAAAGCAGTTCAGAAGTGCCATCTCTCAGCCAGAATTTGCCAGCAAGGTCCTTGTAGGAGGAACATACCACCTCTGAGCTACGTAGGTTTTACAGCCCTCCTGGTCCTGATGGAAGTAACTTTTAAGTCAGATACATGACCACTTTTTATCACCTGAATAGAAGGATTAAAATGATGGATCAGGACTGAAGTAATGGACCTGCTTCAAATTTGTATCACCAGTAGTGTGATCTACTGAAGATCTGGGACATATAATACACATTTGATGTGGGCAGTACAGCTGAAATATGCTTTTCCTTTGTGTTGTAAGTACACTGAATCATAAGCTTCTCTATATTGAGAACATGCACAGTGCTTCTGTGGCTACCACTTTTGCTTTAGTCCCTACAAGCCCTCAACTCACCCTGCTCAATTCAGCCTCAGGAGAACACCAGCTCCAAAATGGAAAGTGGCCAGCTCCTGCTCCTGGAGGGAAGGTGACAGCTCTGAATCTTGGGGCAGGCTAGTCCTGACCTTCCCCTGGCAAGTCCCGAACAGGCTCTAGGAGACTACCAGAGGAGAAACCTCTTTAACGTGTTTTCTTTAACAACTGTTCCTTTTGGAATAATTTTTGCTCTTTCCTTTTGGTAGTTGAATAACAACATTCTTCTTAGTAGCATTATTTCAAATAAGAGTATACAGAGAATAGTAATTTCATAAACACAGAGAATACATATATATGTTTTAATAAAAGTAAAATTTTGGATACAAAATAAGCCTACAGAATTAAAACCACTGTGAAAGTGCCTAGTATCTTAAGATCACATTGGCATAAAGAGAAAAAAAAGTAATAAATTACAGCCTAGGTTAGAGAAACTGTGGGCATCCAGACTGAGGCCCCACACAGACATGTTGGTGTCCAGGTCTCTAGCTGTGGAGAGTGCCAGAGCCTGGCAGTTGTAGTGGAGGGTAGCAGAGATAACACCTGTGTCAGATGTGAACAGGTGAATAATCTGCTTAGTATGGTGGCTGAGCTGAAGGAGGAGGTCACGAGGATAAGGACTAGAAGGGAATGTAAAAAAGAGATAGAATGGTGGAGCCAGGCTCTGCCATCCCTGACAGGGGGGCAGCAGGTGGGGGGTGCACGAGAAGTAGGGGATCCCACTCCCTCTTGCCGCCTGCAAAAGGATGACTCAAGTGATGGGGGGGAATGGAAGCAGGTCCCTCCCTGGAGAGGCAGGAGAGGCAATAGAGGCTCCTCCCGACCTCCCCTGCCTTCTCAGTCCCCCATACACAATAGGAATGTGGCCCTTGTAACAGAAAGGAAAGTAGTTGATGGCTGCAACAGAAGGAGGATGCCTTCCTTGCCTGCCTTGTTTCCCTAGGTGCCTCTGAGAAATAGATAAGAGGCCTTGCTGGAAGACAGCATGTGAATGACAGGCAACCTGTATCAGAGGTCTTGCCGCAGTCAGCTAGGCTTCCTGGACATATCACAACCTCTTCCACAAAGAAGAAGAGTTGTGGTTGTTGGAGACTCGCTCCTAAAGGGAATAGAGGGTCCAATATGCAGGGCTGACCCTCATCACAGGGAGGACTGCAGCCTTCCTGGAGCACAAATTAGGGATGTTACTAGGGAACTTCCCAACAAGGTGTGGTCATCAGACTTTTATCCATTACTGATCTTCCATGCAAGTGGAGAGAAAGCTGCATCCTATAATTTGAGGGGAATGAAGAGAGATTTCAAGGCCCTGGGATGGTTGATAAAAGGGTCTGGGGTGCAAGTAATTTTCTCATCCCTACTTCAGTTGCTAACCATGGTATGGGATGGAGTAGAATAATTCAGTCCATAAATACCTGGCTCTGAGTCTGGTGCTACAGGCAGGGCTTTGGGTTCTTTGATAATGGCTGGTATTACAAGATACCAGGACAGACCATAGGAGGTGGGAAAGGCTTACCTTCCAAGGGAAAAAGGAATTTTGGATGAGAACTAGCAGGGCTCATCCATAGAGCTTTAAACTAGATTTGAAGGGGGATGGGGTTGTTGCCAGGTCTGCACCGGTGGGACAGAGTTCTACTGCTAGTACTAATACAGACCAGAAGGCCTCCCACCCCCTAGGGTAGAACTGGTATGCTCAGCTGGCTCCCTGAAATGCCTGAATACTAGAGGCAATATAGGCCCCCTGCTGAATGAGGTGGGTGCCTTGGTGAAAGATGATACGAAGAAGGTGGAGTTACTGAATGCCTTCTTTGTCTCTGTCTATACTCTTAGAGACTGTCCTCAGGAGCCTCAGACCCCTGAGCCCCCAGATGATGTTAGAATACTGGAGGAGTTTTCCTTAGTTGAGGAGGACTCGGTTAGGGAAAAGCTAAGCCATCTGGACTTCCATAAATCCATGGGACCTGATGGGATGCACCCATGGGTGTGGAGGGAGCTGGCAGAAGTCATTGCCAGGCCACTCTCCATCATCTTTGATAAGTCCTGGGGGAGAGGAGAGGTGCCTGGGGATTGGAGGAAGGCAAATGTCACTCCAGTCTTCCAAAAGGGCAAAAAGGAGGAGCCGGGTAACTATAGACTGCCCAGCCTCACCTCCATCCCTGGAAAGGTCATGGAACACTTTATCCTTGGCACTGTCTCTAGGCATATCAAAGATAAGTGGGTCATTGGGAGCAATCAGCATGGGTTTACCAAAGGGGGAGTCATGTCTGACCAACCTGATAGCCTTTTATGAGGCCATAACCAGGTGGATAGATGGTTGTAGGGCAGTGGATGTGGTTTATCTTGATTTCACTAAATCGTGTGACAGAGTCTCCCACAGCATCCTTGCAGCTAAACTGAGGAAGTGTGGTCTGGCTGATTGGGTAGTGAGGTGGATTGTGACCTGGTTGAAGGACGGAAGTCAGAGAGTTGTGGTCAATGGGATGGAGTCTAGTTGGAGGNTAGGGTGGAGTCTAGTTGGAGGCCTGTGTCTCGTGGAGTCCCTCAGGGGTCAGTACTGGGACCAGTACTTTTCGATCTATTCATTAACAACCTGGATGAGGGAACAGAGTGTGCTACCAGCTGTAGGAGCAATCGGGCAGAGATCAAGACACAGACTCAATATGCGTTTAAACTCTTGTTCGTTTATTGCTGCATTTGTTGTCGTATTTATACTCTGTCAAGCTGTTCCCACATTAAGCAACATGCTGCTATTTGCTATTCCCCACTGACCATGCACCCTTAATGCTACTGCCATTGGCTACTAAAAACTAGCACAAGCAACCAAGCTTCTATCCCCCTTTGCGTCCTGTATACAGCTTTCAGCCCTTGTCAAATTCCTCTTACTATCTCTCCAAGGATGCCTCAAGGCTGTTCACAGGGTAGCTCAAAAGATGGGTCGTACACAGCTGTGTCCCCTATCTGCTAAACATTCCTAAACAATCAGCAAATTTGATGATGACACTTAACTGGGTGGAGTGGCTGACACACCACAGGGTTGCGCTGCCATTCAGTGAGACTTAGACAGGCTGGAGAGTTGGGCTGGGAGAAGTTGAATCAAATTCAACAAGGGCAAGTGTCGAGTTTTGCGCCTGGGAAAGGCCAACCCCATGTATCAGTATCGGTTGAGGACTGAGCTGTTGGAGAGCAGTGAATGGTAAAGGGACCTGGGTGTCCTGGTAGATGGAAGGATGACCATGAGCCAGCAGCGTGCTCTTGAGGCCAGGAGGGCCACTGGGATTCTGGGCTGGATTAGAAGGAGTGTGGCTAGTAGGTCAAGAGAGGTTCTTCTCCCCCTTTACTCTACCCTGGTGAGGCCACATCTGGAATATTGTGTCCACTTCTGGGCCCCTCAGTTGAAGAAGGATAGGGAACTGCTGGAAAGAGTCCAGCACAGAGCCACAAAGACAGTTAAGGGGCTGGAATGTATTCCTTATGAGGAAAGGCTGAGGGAGCTGCGTCTCTTTAGCTTGGAGAAGAGGACACTAAGGGGTGACCTCATCTATGTTTTTAAATATGTGAAGGGTGGGGGTCAGGAGGATGGGGTCAGGCTCCTCTCAGTGAAGCCCAGTGACAAGACCAGGGGCAATGGCTGTAAGCTGTAGTGTAGGAGAGTCTGTGTGAATACACGAAGAAATTTTTTCTCATTGAGGGTGCCAGAGCACTGGAAGAGACTGCCCAGGGAGGTTGTGGAGTCTCCTTCTCTGGAGGTATTCAAAACCCGTCTGGATGCACTTCTATGTGACCTGGTGTAGGGAATCCTGCTCTGACAGGGGAGTTGGACTAGATGATCTTTCGAGGTCCCTTCCAACTCCTAACATTCTGTGATTCTGTGATATTTAATGTGTACACAATGCTTTAATGTGTTCTTTCAGTCAACTGAAAAAGACAGAATATGCTTTTTGAGTTAATGTACAAATAGTTGTTCAGATAAAATGTGCTTTTCACATAATTCATGAAAATGTGTAATGATGTTATTGTTTCTTTCAATGTCTTGAAAGTTGTGCTGAAAGTAAGTTTCATCGTATTGTAAAATCATGGTTGTTCAGCAGTAGTGTGCACTTTAAAAGTAAGCTTTTTTTTGCAGCAGTGGTGTACATGGGTCAGAGAGATAATAAAAAGGTATAGTGGTTGCAGTGTTATACTCCATTTCTGGTGCTTCACTTTGCTAAACTTTAGGATAAAAGACATTGCTTTTCTAGCCTTGCTTACATATGCAAGTCCGTAAAAGAAAGAGTTTTAAGAGGGATATAAAGGCCGAAAGATTTGCTACCAATTTTGAATACCATACTATTTAAAATACTATTTTTTTTCAGTTAATGTTTTTAATAGAAGCTGCATAACTGAATAGCACAAGGCAAACTTAAACATCCAGTAAAGAAAGCAACCCTTTAAAAGCTGCATGGTCCTTGTGATAGAATAGATTTTCTAGAAAATAGTAAGACTGAAAATTCAGACATGAAGCTTTTGTTTTTATGAAAAGAACCATGTGATCATCATAGTATATAGCAATAATATCCCTGACATTTTGTTGGTCTTGGAGGCACGCTGTATTTCCTATTTCAGACAAAAGATGTTAATCATGATGTCTGCTTGTGATAAAACAGCAATGAATATTTCAAACTTTAATGACCTCTGCATTGTTTCATATGTTCATGTTGCCTTAAATTAAATACAATGAAAATACAGGAAACAGTAACTTAAATAAGTCAGTGTTTTCCAGAGATGCATGCTTCTTTTGTAAAGGATTTTGTGGTATCATGCATATCCCATTTGGAGTTCTAGTTATTCCCGCAAGCAGTTTCTGGTACCAGAAGCCAACTGCATTTTCTGGGGCCCATGGACATAAGTTGAATTCAGGGCTGCTGAAGAATACAGCTGTTCCTCACAGCAGTGCATCAGCTGAGCCTTCCTGGTTGTTTTAGCTAGTCAGAATATTCAGGGTCATTCTTTAGAAAAGGGTGTAGTGACAAACAGTTTTGAGCTTGGCAAAGCCAAGGCATGAGATTTGATAACTTGTCTTTCATTAGCTGAGCATATGCAGGACTCAACAACCTAGCAACAGCAAATTTGATGTGGTTTTTTTGTTTGGTTTTTTTTTTTTTTTACTTAGGATTTTTGGCAAAGGAAAACATAATGGCTGATAGGAATCTGTTACATTTTAATACTGAGTTACAGTATTACACAATAGAATAATACGGAGAAAGCGAACAACTAAGTTGAGTATCCCTCCTCTGCCAGCCTCATTTTGAACTTGGTTGGAGTGTCTTGGCATTTGAGAACTGATCTTGAACATAAAGGCTAGATGTATTACCATAGTTTTCAGACTGTCTAATGGAGTAATAGAATATGTTTTCTTCCAGTGTAGCTACTCAAATTTCAACACAATTCTACCTTTGTAGTATTATATAGAAATTGTGGCTGATTTAAAATTCATATGTGGTTTTATAGGAACAAAGGAATAGGAATGGAAATGATGGAGAATGATACTCTTAGGTGGGAAGAAAGGAGAATAAATAAGTGGGTAGAGTGGGACTGATTAACTGATAGGAAAGGAGACTCAGACTGACAGGAGAAGCTAGTCAGAGGAAGACAGGATGGATGGAAGTCCACCAAATCTACAAATTGCCATGGTCTGTGATAGTATGCGTTGCATAGCGGATAAAGGATTCCTAGTCTGGCTCTTTTTGATGCTGTTCTTGCTGTTCCTCAGGCTTAACTTACTCCATCTCTATTAGATTAGAAAAGAGGGTTCACCTTCAAAAGTCAGCCTTAATTCACTGCATAAGGAAGATTAAGCTTTTTAGATTAAGACTGCTTCCTTATAACTATAAAGGGGGATCAAGTCAAAAATAAGACACTGAGTTGTAGTAAACTGATTTAAGTTGACCAAGTACATTATCAGCACCAGATATTTTTAGGGCTTAATACGCCATACAGGCTTGGGTCTAAGTAAAAGTATTAAAGATCTTAATTCTCTTTAGAAAGGGTAAACTTAAATTAGCCATATATGACATTATGTATTTGCTAGCACTATGGACAAAGGAATGAGTGTTGGTTCTCTATGTGTTGTGGAGGATCTGGGCTTTTTCATTTTTAGATTTCCCTATGATCCTTAATGGAACTTGATCATGTGTGTAGTCCATCCCAGGGAGGTGTTATGCATAGGCTTTGTAACTAAACACCAGCACAGAGTTCTGTGGTAGAAATTGCTTTGTAGAAGCATATAATATACCTTCTGCCAGCACCCATTGCTAGGAGAAGTAAAAATAGTTTGTCTTTCCTTAACCACAGAAGATCTTATCAGAAGTCTAACCTTCTCAAGCCGTAAAACAGACAGGAGATTGTTTACAAGGAGAAACAAAAATAATTTCCCTTTCCTTACCATAGGAAGGCTTACAAGAAGTCTAACCTTCTCAGCTGTAAAACAGACAGTGGATTTTTTTTTTGGTTGGAATGTGTGTGTGGAGAGCTAAAGGGGTGTTTATGCAAGTGATTTAGTCTAGTAAAATTGATATAAGGAGTGAAATTTGAGAGGGGGATAAAAAGAATCAGAGAAAACATTGGCAATGTTAATGATTAAAAATGGAACGAAAATATACAAATGCTTTATAAAGTAGAAGTGTATAAGATTGAAGTTGTAATTAATTTCTTCTGAGATTAAATATATTAATAATAGTTTTTAGGAAATTTACTACTCATTTTCCTTCTATATTTCTTTCCCAAAGCAGACTCTATTACAAATGGACTGTCACAGGATAAAATGTTTATATCATTTTATAAGCCTAACCGTATTTGAGGTTGCAACTATTTGTGTAGTTGCCACAGTACAATTACAGAGAAAATCTTTACATTCTTTAGTGGTAGAATTTTAACTGTTTTAATTACCAGTGACTCTTTGCAGAGGAAGGTACTTTCAAAAAAGAAATGCCCAAATATCACCCTGTCTACAGTGGTTCTGAAAGCCAGTCTGGAACTCAGATGCCACAGATAACTAATTCAACTACTTGTTAGTATAAGTTGTTCTTCTTACACTTCCTTTGACTAACCAGGAATTTCATGTTCAACAGTAAATATGGTGAAAACAATATACAGCCCAACCATATTTTATAAACTTTAATTGTATTAATTTTTTAGTACAAGTTATTCAATTGCAATTTTTCTTATGCTTCTCTCAAATTCAGAGATATTTGTGAAATTTTTTATTTGAAAAGACACCTCAGAGGTGTTTAGTATGTATGTAAGTTAAATTGTTGTATTAACTAGCTTTATTTTATAATTCCTGTGGAAATAAAATGGTCCATAGCACATTTTGTGACTTAAAATCCACAGTTTTAAAGCTACATACAACTTATGTACATGGAGCATGGAGTGTTACTAATATTATGGAGAAAATTATCCTGCACTCTGCATAAGAGAGAAAAACTCTGAAATGTTTAAAAAAATGTAAAGCTGTTATGCTTAATCCATTGACGTGTTTAATAAGGGAGGCATTTAGGGATTTTAACAGAGTAAGAGGTAGTTATGTCAAGGTTTTCCTCTTCTCCTCTTACTAATTGCAGGGCTCCATTTGAACTGATACCTCGTATGTCCCACATAATTAATACCTTTTTTTTTGCTTTCTGCTTCACATTATGTCAATCTGTGCATTGCATGACTTCATAATCAATATTTGTGAGTCGAAGTTACAGTTATTGAAGAAACACAATGTAAGCAGAAAAGACTGGACAAAAACTATCCATCATCTCATAATTTCATTTGCTCAAGCCTTACTCAGTAACTGTAGTTTTAGTGGAGTAGTTATAGCTAGAGCAAACATACATTAAAGATGTACAAAAGCTTGAAATGGAAAGCAGTAGAAGAATTCTGTCCATAAATACCTGGCTCTGAGACTAGTGTTACAGGCAGGACTTTGGGTTCTTTGATAATGGCTGGTATTACAAGATACCAAGACAGACGATAGCAGGGGGGAAAGGCTTATCTTCCAAGGGAAAAAGGATTCTAGGACAAGAACTAGCAGGGCTCATCCATAGGGCTTTAAACAAGATACAAAAGGGAATGTGGTTGTTGCCAGGTCTGCACTGGTGGGCCAGTGTTCTAGTGCTAGTACTAATACAGACTGGAAGGCCTCCCAACCCCCCTAGGGTAGAATTGGCATGCTCAGCTCACTCCCTGAAATGCCTGTATACCAAAGCACGCAGCATGGGGAATAAATAGGAGGAGTTAGAAATCCATGTGCGGTCAAGGGGTTATGATCCGGTGGCAATTAGAGAGACATGGTGGGACAGCTCACATGACTGCAATGTGGTCATGGGTGTCTATGTCCTTTTTAGGAAAGACAGATCAACAGGGCGTGGTGGGGGAGTTGCTCTTTATGTGAGAGAGCAACTAGAATATATTGAGTTCTGTCCAGGGATGAATGAGGGGCGAGTTGAGAGTTTATGAGTGTGAATTATGGGGCAGGCTAGTATGGGTGATACAGTTGTGTATTACAGGCCACCTGATCAGGTAGAGGAAATTGATGAGGTTTTCTCCAGGCAGCTGACAGTAGCCTCACAATTACTTCCCAGGAGGAGGTGGGGGGGAGAGTGGTGTTGTTAAAGTGACATAGGGGTATGGAATACACAGCTTTGATAAAACTGATCCCAGCAGTTAAAAAACAGGACAGCAGCCCAAGAGAATTAGTTAACATTCAAGGACCACTTCTTCCAAGCTCAAGATCAGAGGATAACAACATACAGTAAATTGAGGAAGGGAGCCAGGAGACCCGCATGGTTAAATAGGGAAGACCTGGGCAAAATGCAGTGGAAGAAGAGAGTCTACAGATCATGGAAAGAGGGGCTGGGCACATGAGAAGAGTACAAGACTGTTATCACAGAATCACAGAATCAGAGACTATTAAGAGTTGGAAAAGACCTCGAAAGATCATCTAGTCCAACTCCCCTGTCAGAGCAGGATTCCCTAGACCAGGTCACACTGAAGCGCATCCAGGCAGGTTTTGAATATCTCCAGAGAAGGAGAAACCACGACCTCTCTGGCCAGTCTCTTCCAGTGCTCTGCCTTCCTCACTGTGAAAAAATTTCTATGTGTGTTCACAAGGAATCTCCTATGCTTCAGCTTACAACCATTGCCTCTTGTCCTGTCACTGGGCTTCACTGAGAGCCTGACCCCATCCTCCTGACACACACCCTTCACATATTTAAAAGCATAGATGAGGTCACCCCTTAGTCTCCTCTTCTCCAAGCTAAAGGGACCCAGCTCCCTCAGCCTTTCCTCATAAGGAATACATTCCAGCCCCTTAACTGTCTTTGTGGCTCTGTGCTGGACTCTTTCCAGCAGTTCCCTATCCTTAAACTGAGGGGCCCAGAAGTGGACACAATATTCCAGATGTGGCCTCACCAGGGTAGAGTAAAGGAGGAAAAGAACCTCTCTTGACCTACTAACCACACCCATTCTAATCCACCCCAGAATCCCAGTGGCCCTCCTGGCCTCAAGAGCACGCTGCTGGCTCATGGTCATCCTTCCATCTACCAGGACCCCCAGGTCCCTTTATCATTCACTGCTCTCCAACAGCTCTGTCCCCAACCGATACTGATACATGGGGTTGGTCTTTCCCAGGCGCAAGACTTGACACTTGCCCTTGTTGAATTTGATTCAATTTCTCCCAGCCCAACTCTCCAGCCTGTCTAAGTCTCACTGAATGGCAGCACAACCCTNNTCACAATCCACCTCACTACCCAATCAGCCAGACCACACTTCCTCAGTTTAGCTGCAAGGATGCTGTGGGAGACTCTGTCACACGATTTAGTGAAATCAAGATAAACCACATCCACTGCCCTACCACCATCTATCCACCTGGTTATGGCCTCATATCATGCTATCAGGTTGGTCAAACATGACTCCCCCTTTGGTAAACCCATGCTGACTACTCACAGTGACTCCCTTATCCTTGATATGCCTACAGACAGAGTCAAGGATAAAGTGTTCCATGACCTTTCCAGGGATGGAGGTGAGGCTGGGCAGTCTATAGTTACCTGGCTCCTCCTTCTTGCCCTTTTGGAAGACTGCAGTGACATTTGCCTTCCTCCAATCCCCAGGCACCTCTCCTGTCCCCCAGGACTTATCAAAGATGATGGAGAGTGGCCTGGCAATGACTTCTGCCAGCTCCCTCAACACCCATGGGTGCATCCCATCAAGTCCCATGGATTTATGGATGTCCAGATGGCTTAGTTGTTGCCTAACCCAGTCCTTCTCAACTAAGGAAAACTCCTCCAGTATCTTAACATCATGTGGGGGCTCAGGGGTCTGAGGCTCCTGAGGACAGTCTCTAAGAGTATAGGCAGAGACAAAGAAGGCATTCAATAAGTCCACCTTCTTCGTATCATTTGTCACCAAGGTACCCACCTCATTCAGCAGGGGGGCTACATTGCCTCTGGTATTCACTTTTTGGGCAATGTATTCAGAGGTTGTAGGCAGGCAATTAGAAAAGCTAAGGCCTCTCTGGAATTCAGCCATGCAAGGGAGGTCAAGGACAATAGGAAGATCTTCAAATACATAACAAAATTCAAAATTCTTCAAATACAAAACCAAAAACTAGTACTAGAGGCTGCCTGCAATGTTATAAAGATAAACCCACATTTTCTAAATGAGGGGAGGAAAATATATTTTTTTTTCTTCTGTTTCATTGCTAAAGGACACAATGATGGTGACTTATGACATTAAATGTGGGGTTGGGGGGCTTAACCAATCTTTCTTTTCTTTCCTCATCACATTCACCATTTTACTGTCAGAGAGTATGTTTAATGCCTTGAATGTAGCTTATGTCTGATACTGCATTTTAACAAGACAGCCTTTACAGCTGTGTTGTCTCTCTTTGTCATAAACAATCTCTTCTTTTGTCTCTCTTTATTTAAAGATTTTCCAGATCATTTATAATTCATTGAGATTTTGATGATGCACTAGTTCACCTGCTGGCAGTGGTAGCTCTGTCATTTGAAAACACTGCACATCTGATTACACTGTCAGTCATAGAATAAATATTCTCAAATTTGCATCTTTTGTGTTACACCTGCAAAATTTGTGGATGCAGCAACGTGATTAAGGTCAAAAATAGTGACTCACTGAAGTGTGACACCCTACCAGAATCAGTTTTAGTAGTGGAGAATGGCAGGAGCTTCCAGTGCTATATTTTAATGTGAAGAGGAATTATTAACCAGCCTGTCAGCAGCTAGCAGTACGATTGACAGGTGAAATATGAGTGCTAAAAGCTTCAATAATAAAGAGTATAAAAGCCTGTGGAGTTTTAGGACTTAATATTTGCTTTGCTTTATTACTCATAACTCTACAAATCACTCTTTCAAAAGATTTTGTTTAACATAGGATTTCATTTTCTATACCAGTATAGATGAGTGAGTTCAGCTCAGATCAGTCTCTCATGTGGACACAGTACTAAATTAAATGAAATCACTGACAAAATTCCGGTGTAGTGCCACCATGCTGTGCTAGCTATTGTTTTACTTTTGCTTTAGTTCTTAAAGATGTGCCTAAGGGTGAGGCTAACCTTTTTTTTACCAAACTTATATGTATAATTCTGTAGTTGATTGACCACAATTAGATTTTTAAGACTGGCATAATTTCAGTTATGTCAGCAGAGAGCGTGCAAGTGGAACAGTTCATGGAATAGAAAAAAACATCCTGTAAATGGAATGAATGTCAGACTGGCTTAAAATAACTGCTTTGAAACAATTGTAAAATAACTGTTCTGTTTTACAATATGCATCTGCAGTGAGTTAAATGTGTTCTGAGCAGATACTGGAAAGATGCATTTTCTTGTGATAGGTGCATTCAATTTTATACATTACAAGATGTTTTTTCTTTCAGCCTGTGGAGAAACACTTCAGGAATCTACAGGCAACTTTTCTTCTCCAGGATTTCCAAATGGTTATCCTTCCTACACACACTGCATATGGAGAATCTCTGTGACCCCAGGGGAGAAGGTAATTTCAACTAAACACAGATGCTATTTTCAAAATAACATTTTGCATTTCTTTAGCTTTGCATTTCAGTTTAAAGCTTCCATAGTAACTGAAAACAATGGCATGCCATAAAAAATGGGATCATGAACTATGTGCTTGAGTTTGGTCTGTGACACTAGAACGGCATCATCTATTTGGTGTCCGTCCATGTGAAATGAAGGCATAAATTCAAACTGTTATGTGTTTGCATCATGAAATTCCTTCAAAACTGGCTTCCAATTCAATTGGTAGTTCAGTGTAAAGGTGGAAGTTGTAGTTCAGGCTCCTGATGATCTCTCCCCTAACACAGGCTTGGATGACATAACAGCTATGAGGAGCTGATGGCTGGGCTCTGCCAGAGGAAGCTGGTAGTATGTTGAATGAGATGTTTCTACAGTAATAACGTAGGGTAAAATAAGTGTCAGTTTTTGTGTTCCCTGATACCATTTTTAGTGCATATAGTTTTATATTCTGAGCATCAGTTTGAGGTGAAAATATGCAGGGAAAAGTGATTGGCTTGGTGTGGGTTGTTCAAAGAGAGTAGTGTGTCATTCTAGCAAAAGCAAAACCTGTTCTTCTTGTGTGCACTTTCAAAACATGCTAGCTGAATTTTGTTTTAAATTACTGGCTCAAATATTATCCTGCCTCATAACTAAGGATAGAGAGAGTGATGGGAAGTTTAACCTGAGATAGTGTGCAGGGAGGGGCGGGAAAGGATGTAAGTTTCTTTGCAAGCAGCAGCAGCTGATACTATATATATATATATATAACCTAAAGAGTGAAATATAGAACCTAGCACTAGCCTCCATACTAGAGAGTCCAAAAAGGCAAACACAACATTTGCCTCTAGATATTTCAGTCAATGATCTCCCAGTCTGTGTTGGACATAGTTTTCCCCTGATTGGATTACTTTATTCCATGTTTGTTTCAGGTCAGGGTCCTGATAGTCACCAAGAATGTATGTTCTTGATGTGCCAATTGTTCCTGAGGAGATGTATGAGTATTTGCCACTGTGGGGGATGAAAGAAAAGTAGTTTGGAAAGCATTCACCCTCCTCTGGGCAAGAGCCAGAGACAGGAAGAAAAATAAACACACTCTGTTCTGGGAGGATGTGGGTGGCTCTGCACGTTGGCAGGGAAAAACAAATGAAAACAGATAAATAAAAGGTTTGTGCAAAAGATGCAAATTAATCTAGATAGGTGATTTTATGTTCCCACTGTCTGAGTGGCTTCTTAGACACTGCTGTGATAACAAAATGGCTTAGGTTTCTTTTCTGTTCCTCAATTAAACAACTATAGTGTTCATCTACAATTATTTTGGGGTTTTGGAAACAATATTAATGTATGATTTAGAAAATGGTTGTACTTCAGTATTTGTAGCATACTCCAAGTTTGTGTAAGCCCATTTGTGGATGTTAGTGTAATTGTAGTATATCGTAATACCATTATGTCTTGAGTTTGTAACCACCACTGGAGCTGTATTACACAGTACAAAAGCATAATGAGTGAAAAACCCTGTCTTGAAGTCAGCAATGTAAGAAGACTGGCTTCTTTTCCCCAGTGGGGAAAAAGACTAAAAGGAATTTTCTATCTGAAAATTGATATGACAAGTTGTGTCTGTAGGGCACTATTCTGACCTCCAACTCTCATAGTTCATCAAGAACACAGTAAATGATATTTGTGTTAATGTCAAAAAGTCTATTTTGTCAGTGCTATTCTCATAAGATATTGTCTGTCTTGAGATAAAGAACTTTGCAGAAAGTACTTGGTGTGAATAGCAAACATTAGAAATGAGGCCCAAATCTTAATTGATGCACATATCATGGAACCTTGGACACACATTAGTCTTGATACTAAATTTTCTCCTTAAATGATAAAATATTCATTTTATTAAGGGAAAACAAAAATACATTTAAAGTTTTGTCTTTGTTTGATGCTTTGACCCTGCTAGATCTCAAGAATATTGTGTGGAGGTTGGGTTATAAGTACATCGCATCATGTTCTGAAACTTCAGTGAGCACATTAGTCACCTAAAAATAGACTGAAAAACCATCAGTCCAGATTGTCTAACTCTCGTCTCTTAGTTATTGAGATTTAACACTCTGCTGTTTAGCATAATATAGAGGACTTATGTTCCTGCTGCCTTTTGCAAGTGCAGATACTTCCAGTCTTTGATGGCAGGAATTCAATGAAGAATGGGGCTGTGGTGATATGCACTAGCTGAAACATTCTTTTTATTGATAGACATCGTAAATTGCAAGCCCAATCTAAAATGTGTATATCCCTGTTGCTAAAAAAGGCAGTTCATTCACTTTTTTTCTTGCTCTCAAGATTTAAGACTATATGGCAAACAGCTGTACACAGTGTATCTATACACAGGAAAATCTCTATGGCAGGATAGTGTTTGCAGTAATGTATGCTCTCTGCCAGGGCAAATCCTGCCTTCTGGTGTGCGGAAATTTTGTTGGCACAGGGAGTTGCAACTGTGCTAGTGTTCTTTAGAACCTGCCTTTTTGAAGCAGTTAGTTTACATTCCAGTTTCCTAAGTGTTTTACATGAATGATAAAATAGGACAGATAAATCCTTGGTTGATATGGGAAAAAATGCTATCTGCAGAAAACTTAGTACTGGCCTGCTGTTTGCTATGTATTTTATGTTTTCTTATCCCAGGCAGTAGGGGGTGCGATATAGTCTCTTTGAATCTGCAGTCGTACAATTGAATCTGCTATGTAATCAATAATTCCTTAATTGTGCTGACAAGTACTCATTGATTGTTTTTCCTATGAAGAATTTCAGCCATCCTGTCCCCTTGCACCAGCTCTGCTTTGTCTGTAGCTCTGTTCAATACTTAGCAGAATTGCAAATCAGAATCTTAAATATATTTATACTTGTTTGGTTCCCAACTAGAAATCATGCCATGACAGACTGAAGGTTGTGTCTATGTACAGTTAATGAACTCTTGTCAATGTTAAGGAATTGCTGTATCGTCAAATACGTTGGCATGTCAGAGTGAGAAAAGGCTGTGAAGGTTATTTCATATAGTTTCAAAGGTGGGGGCCATTGAGGCAGATCATTACATTATTTCCATTTAGATAGCAGCATTTTTGAGACAATGACATGGTCACACTTAAGTACAGCTATCCTTTTATCAACTCTATGCTGGCATTTAATATTTGGAAAAAGGCAAATTTCCAAATAGAAAATAGAGAACACTGGTGTTTCAGCTGTGCCATAGAAAATGGAAAACTTGAGGCTAGGCTGATAAGAGACCTCCTGTTGTTACACAGCTGAGCCAATGGAGGAGGTAAAAGATGTGACTTCCATAGTTTGCTTCCAACAGAGCCAGCTGGGTTAGCTTAAGCAGCTGTGTTAGCCTTACCCTAATCCAGCTGTCATCTAGGCAAAGAAAAAGATTCCCCTTTGTGAACCCCTCTGCCTGCACAGTTCAGGTGAGGTGGTCATGGGTGGAAAAGGACAAAGAGTCTGCTGAGGGCAGTAGGGTTTTCAAGCAGTACAGTTAGATAGAAACAAGGATACATACCTATGGTCTGAGAAACTCAGGAAAAAAAAGGAAGGTAAAAATTTCAAAGGAATTTGAACTGTAAAGTGGGTGAACTGAGAATAACAAAAGGTTTTGTAGCTTGTGAGGTCTCCTTATTTGAACAAGAAGTTGAAGAAGGAACAGTTTACAAAAGACAAACAGAATTGTTCTGTGAATGAGAGAATATACAGGACCCATATGCCATCCTCAGAGATAGATTAAAATAGCACTTGCAAATATTATAAAAGTGAAGCATAAGGTGGTATATGAATGATTGTACTTTTAGCCAGATCTGCATATTTCTCATGCAAAATAACATGAAAGTAGGTGGTTTTGGAATTCTGGAAATATTTGTGCATTTTTTTTTCAGTCTATGTCCCCAAAGGAGTACCTGAAGAGTAAAGGCAAAATAACCTGTGGATTAAACATCTGGGAAGGGATGTATGTAAACTAGACATGTGAGAGGTGTAGCAGTAGGCAAAAGCAAAAGAGTTCAGTTGTGAGGTTCCCTTTCCAGGAGAGAAGGGCATGGAAATTCTGCCTCTGGGAAATAAGACAGGGAAATGGAAACAGGAGGTGCTTGAGTTAGACTAAAAGAATCATGAGAGCATGCGGATGGGCACAACCACAGTAACTTAGTGAATGCCAGCTGAGAGGATCAATTAATGCTTTGATGTATGACATTTTTAGGTAAACAGTACAATAGCCTGGAAAAGGAGTTGTATGTCATAGTTTGTCATTGAAGGATTTCTGACAATTTTCTCAGTAACACTGAAAGAAAACATTCTTCCTACTTTGCAAAACATAATAACAAACGAAAACCCAAACAAACATAAAATTGTTCTCCACTAAGGCCCTGGTGAAAAACTAACAGGGGAAAAAAAGAGAGCCATCTGTAGAGAACTATGTAGCACAATAGTTGGATTAAAGATAGTGGTTGCTAAGTAGAAACCTATGTTGTAGTGCTTGCTCTGCTCATAGAAGCGTGTGCTGTGCTTACCTGAATCATTCCAGTTGTCCCCCTGCTGTTAAAATTTGTAATACTTGACTAGCCACATCTGAAATGGGAAAGAAATCCTAAAGTCTAGCTCACAGAACTTGCAGAGATAACAGATCTAGAATCAACCCTTGGATATCTCATAGTTGGAAGTTCAAATCCTTGAAGTTCAACAGTGGTCTATCTGAATGATTTGCTTACTGGCTTTCACAAAAAATACCCCAGCCTTCCAAAATACACAAGCAACATTTCCTTTTCCCCACTCTGCCTCAATTCCCTACCTGCTCTAGCTTTAAAAGAACAATTTGATGTATTCGCTATATAAAACCTCTTTATTATTCTAACTCACTGAACTATTAAGTGGGTGAGTGTTTCATTATCTTCTTCAATTCCATGCCCTGTCTACATAATCCAAGGTATTAATTCAAACTTTTTTTTTAATTAGTACTTAATTTTCTTTGTTTTTCAAAGTTGGGTAAAATATTTTTCTATATTGAAAAATATTAAGATATTAAAATATCTATTACTGCAAACCTTCCAACTCCTAACATTCTCTGATTCAGTATAAGGAACAAATTTTCCTTAAATATTTTTTTTTCTACTGTAATTTCTGTTGCAACAAACAGAAAGGGTTGTACAGCAATTGTGTCTGATTTCAGATTAGTCCATTTTCATCTCTGAGCTCAGGAAGGAAGCCTATAATGTAACTTGACTATTCATTGTTACCGGTGTTTATGATTCAGTGTCAATGGCAGTATAGACATGAGTTATTATTTTAATTATTTAATTTATATATTTATATAAATTATTTAATTTATATATTTAATATTTAATTTATATATTATCTAAATATATTTCCAAAGTGTCAAACTAATATTGAAGCAGGTATTCTCTGCATATATTTCTGAAACTAAATTATTGCCTCCCTTTGTGGCCCTAAAATGACAGAAGGAAGGGGACAAAAAAGAGAGGGCAGGCTGTATTTGTTGCATGCTATACTGAAAACTTACCAAACCTGCTTGCAGGATGTTCCAATAGAGAACACAGAATATAGAGAATATAGAGAACACAGGACATAGAGAACATAGAGGCAGACTGCTGTTTAAGCAACCTTTTTGCAAGTTTTGTGGATGTGTTAGCAACTTGTGGATATAAATGGTTGGCCATACTCAACTGTGGGAACAAGTATTCATATATTCAGTGCTGTCCTGATGGTCCTTGGCATGCTTTGTGTCACATATCTTCCCCCCACAAGGCTGGGGCTGCCAGGATAATGTGCCTTGCTGTACAGGACTTATGGTTGTTGGACTTTATGTGTAGTCTTACAGATGTTTTGTTTCCCATGGCATCATGGTAGTAAAGATGAAAGCTGAGTAAAATGACCTGTGATCTCGGTCTTCCATTTGAACAGTCAGTAGTGTCAGCACTGGGGCATAGGGGAAGATAAAGCTTTCAAGATTAAGTTAGAAAGGTTCCCATTCTCCATTGAAAACAAAAGTGTGTTCTGAGAATGTGATTTCTTGTATGGATGTACTTAGTTATTTTTTTGTGGAAAGTAAGTGAAAACAAAACCCCTGCTAGCCTAATGTTAAGACACACAGTGTTTTGCATGAATGATTGTCTGCATTTTGTATTGTTTGGAGAAAAGTCTTATCATGACTTTCTGCCACCTACACACTTAAAACACTGAGCTTTATGTTATTTTTAAATTAACTTTATCCAATAGCTAATAATTTTGCCTTCTTGAAATTAAACAGTCTGAAATCGTTCTGTCATTCCTGTATAATATTGTACTATGCTGTGGTTGGAAAGACACATGGTGCCTTCAGGGGAGATAGAAATAAACTATCCTGTCTGACTGTCTGGACCCATTGTTCCAGTTAGGATGTTATATTTCCTCCTTGCAGCTGGACGAAGGGTGAATTTCTCTCCCTTCAGCTGACACTCACAGCTGCTTCATAGTCTGCAATGGAGATGTATTTTTTCAGTGTGAGGTATTTGCTACTCTGCAGCAATTAAGATTTACTTTATTAATAACAGGTTTTGTTTGTGAGTTCCTAAGATCAAAGCTAAAAATAAAACCACTTCTATGTTTATATGTGAATAAAGAATATTATTACTTAAACTGAAACATTTATTAAGCTACACTGAGAAATTGATTTGGAAGAAGATGAATTCTTTTTTTAAATAAACCTAAATCCAGTGAAAGGGTAGGAATTTGAAATTAATTTAGCATTCAAAATATGAATGATTTTTAATCTTGTTGTTTGTACTTATCCCTGAAATCGTAGGACATAGTGCTAAGACTGTCCCAGTCGGTCAAGGTCCAAACTGTAGCCATTCTGTCATCCTGTGATCCAGGTTGAATCATATTCCTGTGTTAAAAGTGTAACTTTTGGGCAGTTTAGGATTAGTATTTCTAAACCCAAGTGGGATAATGTAATGGCCTATGGTAGTCTTGATATTACGTATTGAAAATATGCCTATTTACAGGTGTGCTCAGTGAAATTGGGAGTCCAAGTTCAAAAGTTCCAGAAATGCACAGAACTAGGATTTCTGTATAAAAATTTTTATTATAGTTTCTTTAAAAGTCACTAAGGGACTGTGTACCATTTGTTCTATTGATATTGCTTTCAACATTACTGTCCACCATAGTCAATATTTAACTTGTCTGAAAGTAAATCATCCTGTCAAAACTGTGGTAGAAAGAAACACAAACCAAAACAGAACAAAAGATTATTTTTTTTTTACAGCTGTCAGTGCTGATTATAGTCAGAATGGAATGCAAGAGGAATTGGCATGAGAATTAAAAACTAACATACTTTAAATTGCATTCGGACATTATTTTGCATTATTAACATTCTCAGATTTTTATTTCTCAGTGAAAAGTTCCTTGTAAGCCATTACATCTGAGTACTCTGTCTTGAATCTGCTCAAATATCTAAGACTAAATAAAAAACTTTTAATGTTCCCAAACTACTTTTACTTACTATAAGAAATAGTTGAGGAGAGGTTAATTGTCTAAGTAGTTGGAATCCTGTTACAGATCAGCTCTCTGGCTTCAGTTCAGCAGCATGTTGTGATCATTTTCTACTATTAATGACGTGATATATTTTGTGATTTCATCTTTTGAATTTTTGATTGCAGATTCTTTTAAACTTCACCACCATGGACCTTTATAAGAGTAGCCTCTGTTGGTATGACTATATCGAAGTAAGAGATGGCTACTGGAGAAAATCACCTCTGCTTGGTATGCAACTGTTGAATGCTGCACTGTCGATAGTTACCCTACTCACTGAACTGAGTAGACTTGCTAGATGTTTAACCCACAACAAACCTCTTGGTTTTCAGGTGTCTAGAATGTATCTGAGCTTGGGGATAGAAAATAACTCCAAAAGGCTTCAGATTTTTTTTTTTTTTAACTTCAAACCTTCCTTTCGTTGCAAATAGCTGGTATTCAGCTGCATGTGTGGAAAGATGTAAACTAAAATGAGCAACTTTTTGCTTTGTTTTTAGTATTGAAATATGAAGTTGCATGTTTTTTTTCACAGAAATGGGGAAAGAATATAAAGACAAATCTGTGGAGCATATGGCAGGAAATTCATAGAGCACATGTTGAGCACATGCACTTGTGTTGAGAGCATCCACTATAAAGTTGTACTTATAAGGTCTGTTCCTGTAGTTTTAAAATTATAATAGAATACTTCTATTTCTTCTTTATGTGTCCTCTGGTTTGGCAGAGAAAGACATGCAAAGCAATAAAGAATTAAGTCTTAGAGTTACAACTAATTTGCAGAAAGCTGCAGCAATCCTTTTTTTAATTCAGAGGGTTGCTGGGAAGATTTCACAACCCATAATGGCAATGCCCACTCCAGAGGCTTGCTTGATATACTGTGATATTCTCTGACTGAAACTGGGATTTCAGACCATAGGAAAAACTAACATCTCCAACTTCCTAGGTCAGTTTTGTTGTTTTTAGAATGAAAATTGAATCTGTTAGCATCATAACAGCTGCAATTCAAAAATGGGAAAAAAAGAAAGAAAAAGAAGCAAGATACAGAGGACAGGGGGGTTTGCCTATATTCTTGGCCTTTAAAAGGAAAGAAAGACAAGACAATTAAAACCTGTCAGTTATTACCCTGTTCCCTTCTCTGTCACCTAGACAAACAGAAATTTCACCTTGCTAGGCTGAATTTAAGAATTTACTACATTGGTCTGGGATAATTTGAATGTTAGTTCTTAAATCTTGTTGTTCTTGGACACAATAAGCAATATTACTGTGCCCTACATTACATTCCTCTCTTAAGATTAGTACTCATTTTCCTCTTCCAAAATGTTCAGGTTGGTATGTATAGAAACAATATGTAAAGATTTTTCTAACTAATTCCCCTAATGTTTTATACTTAGGTTTGTGAGCCTCACTGCAATGAAAAGAAGGACTGAAAGCTTTATAATAAAATCTTTGTGGGTCCTGATCTGCAGAAACATGTGCTTAACCATAAGTGTGTTGAATAGTTACAGTGAATTGGTTATGCTACTCCTGTTTATAAACATTTGTATAAATGTTTGCAGCATTTGGCTTCCGAGGCTGAAGAAAATGTAGTTACTGGTTGCATGTTTTTAGGCAGGTTTTGTGGTGACAAACTGCCAGAAGTCCTCGCATCCTCCGACAGCAGGATGTGGATAGAGTTCCGCAGCAGCAGCAACTGGGTTGGGAAAGGTTTTGCAGCAGTTTATGAAGGTAAGCCTTTTACAGCATTAAATATGACCTGATTATGGAGGAAAAATATTAACCAGATACCTCTGGATACTAAAAAAAAAAAAAACCAACTCAGAAATAACCTAATATGAAATCGATATTTTATTACTAAAAGAGACAGCAAGTGTTAACTCACTAGGCAGGACCTTATGAAAATCTTCCTGTGATCAGATTTCAGATGAACCCTTTTCCAGAGACACAACTGGTAATATTCATAACCATTTTATATCAGTCATTTAATTAACTAAATGTACATATTCTTGTGCTTAGTGTGTGGAAAGTTTCCTTTGAGTACTTTCTGTTTATTCTTTAGAAAAGTATGACTTAAATTTTCCATATGATCTGGGGTTACTTAATAGAGGTACACACACAGGCAAGTCAGCTTTAAAAGAGAGTCAGTTTAAAAGAGAGACGGTATTCTTAAATATTGAATCTATGGTAGTAAAGTATGATTCAGCTGATATTACCAGATATTTACATGATAATCAGTATGGACCCTGAAAAGTGTATCTACTTTAGGTTACAATCACAGAATCACAGAATGTTAGGGGTTGGAAGGCACCTTGGAAGATCATCTAGACCCCCCCCCCGCCACAGCAGGATTCCCTAGACCAGGTCACACTGAAGCGCATCCAGGCAGGTTTTGAATATCTCCAGAGGAGACACCACAACCTCTCTGGGCAGTCTGTTCCAGTCATCCTCACTAGAAAAAAAAAAAATTTTCTTACATTCACACAGAACCTCTTATGCATCAGTTTACAGCCATTGCCCCTTGTCTTGTCACTGGGCTCCACTGAGAAGAGCCTGACCCCATCCTCCTGACACCCACCTTTCACATATTTAAAAGCATAAATGAGGTCACCCCTTATTCTCCTCTTCTCCAAGCTAAAGAGACCCAGCTCCCTCAGCCTTCCTCATAAGGAAGAGGTTCCATCCCCTTCATCATCTTGATGGCTCTGCGCTGGACTTTTTTGAGCAGATCCCTATCCTTAAACTGAGGGGCCCAGAAGTGGACACAATATTCCAGATGTGGCCTCACCAGGGTAGAGTAAAGGGGGAGAAGAACCTCTCTTGACCTACTAACCACACTCCTTCTACTCCAGCCCAGAATCCCATTGCCCCTCCTGGTCACATGCTGGCTCATGGTCATCCTTCCATCTACCAGGACACCCAGGTCCCTTTACCATTCACTGCTCTCCAACAGCTCAGCCCCCAACCAATACTGATACATGGGGTTGGTCTTTCCCAGGTGCAAAACTCAACACTTGCCCTTGTTGAATTTGATTCAGTTTCTCCCTGCCCAACTCTCCAGCCTGTCTAAGTCTCACTGAATGGCCGCACAACCCTCCAGTGTGTCAGCCACTCCACCCAGTTAAATGTCATCAGCAAACTTGCTGACAGTGCACTCCATTCCTTCATTCAGGCTGTCAGTGAATATATTGAAAAGTACTGGTCCCAGTACTGACACCTGAGGGACTCCACAAGACACAGGCCTCCAACTAGACCCCATCCCACTGACCTCGACTTTCTGACTTCTGTCCTTCAACCAGTTCACAATCCACATCACTATGCATAGATAATTATAAAATATGAGATTTGTCTGTTCCTAAAGTTTAATAGGTAATACTGAGGAATATTTATTAATTGTATTTCAAAGGTAAACAAAACTTAAAATGTGATAATTTTGACCTTTTCAATATGTTCTGTAAAATGTATAGATTCAGATTATGATTCTGAAGTATTCCTGGACACTTTAAATACATCATTAAATGACATGTCATTATTGACAATAAGAATTTTATGCTTTTATCAGCTATCTGTGGAGGTGAAATCCACAAAAATGAAGGCCAGATTCAGTCTCCCAATTATCCAGATGACTATAGACCAATGAAGGAATGTGTGTGGAAAATAACAGTGTCAGAAAACTACAATGTAGGATTAACCTTTCAAGCATTTGAGGTAAGGCCTTTTAATGGATCTCAGAAAAGCATATAGTGACTGTGGTATGTCACAGCATAAATGACAGTGACATTTGAGGGAATCTTCATTAAAGCTGTGAAAGACTTTAAGAATTCTCTGAGTAGATCCAATTCTACTCTTCATGAAACCTTTCTTTCCATCAAAATTTTGAGGAGAGCAAATATTTTTTCATGTTTTCTATGTTACTTGAATTAAAATGTTTAAAGTACTGAGAATAATTGCAGTTTAGCAATACATAATCCAGTTCAGCAAGGCTGCTTAAATATTCTGTTAAATAATCGAGATTTTTTTTTTATCTTTGATAAATCTTACTGTTAAAAAGAAATGTCTAACTGGAATGAAACCATTGTGGGTTTTGGTGTTTGTTTTAAGTAGAAGAAAAAGAAAAGCCTGCTTAAGTTCAGTTTACAACTATATACTTAGAGAGGGAAGAATAAAAAGGATAGTGAGTCACACTTGTCTTTAGTGTATATCTCTCTGTCTATAAAATTGCTAAACCATTGTCAACTATTGTATAACAAAGAAAAATAAGTCTTTTTTTTTATGCATACACGATAAATGCCTTAAAGTTTGTAGATAGATTTAGTAACATGCTTTGGGTTCACTTGTTTTATTGACTGTGCTTCAGCAGTAATGACATGAAGAGCACTCATTTTTAAAATCTAAGGCTGTAAGAAGAAATGTTCAGTTTTTCCCCCAAATTATTTAGTTTTATGGCACTGTCTGAAAGTGAAACATGTGGACTGACACTTTGTAAGAAAACAGAAGAAATCAAGCAGAAATATAGTTGAGTTGTAGTCTCAAGTTAGTGCCTCTGTTAGATGAGTTTTAAAAAAAAATATTCTAACTGTAGGAACTTAAAAGGTACATACTTTTACAGGAAGAGTCTGAGTTGTGATTCCAGAGTGGCGAGATGCCCTTGAGCACCAAATAAGGTGCCCCAGAAAAGCACAAAAGTTCTGTTAATCCCTTTCCATGGCATTTTCTACTGACTCGTCCACAGGGCTCCCTGCTGAGAGTGGGAGTTGCTTTGCAATGAAGTGCCTTGCCTAGACTTTCACCATTGGGTCTGATTTCCATTTCAGGTCCAAGCGTCTGAATGTAGGTGTTCTGGTCTCTGGTACTAAGTCCCTCTCTGGAATGAATCACTGGTGTGCTGCCCAGTAAAACAAAAAGTTGTTCAAAAATCACAATTCTTCATGCCAGCTGAAATAAAAAGTAAATTTCAAGCCAAAGAGTTATTTTAGCGTGTTTGTGAGAAAATTACTTCTCTGTCCTTTGAAAGGTACAGTTAAGTAAGAGGAATTCTCATTATTCATATGTCATTCTAGAAAAAAATAACTGTACAAATAACTTCACTTTGAAATGAAAGCACTAGGGAAGCTGAGAATTTCAAACTGTATCAATGAGTCATCTTGTTTTGCCTGCCATGGGCAATATATTTTCCACTGAGTGATTGCCCTTTCTTATTTGGCTGCCTGATGGACAGCTACACTTTCCAATCTTTTTATAACAGCAGAGATGTTGGGAATTCTGTGATTCTGTGAATGGTGATTCCTTCTTTTTCATTGTGATAGTCACCTTCATTATGTTTGTTGGAAATTAGAAGTTCTTGTTTTTCCTTTAAAGGATCTTTGTTGGCATGCAGTCTTACCAGCTGAGGCAACCTACAGGGTTTGTAAAGCTGAGCCATGTTCATCTTCCTCATTTGGGTGGCCCTGTTAATATTTGTGCAGACAGTGTTCATTTAAATTATTTTTACATAAAATAGTTTGTCTGATCTTCTGATTCCACTGGGCATTGCACTACAGTCTATGACCTGAGTTGGATATGCTTACCTGTACAGGAATTTGACTCTATAGCAAATAAATTAACATAGACTGATTTTTCCTAAAATAAGACTGGGTTGGCTTTTTGTGTTTTTATTTTTGGTGGGGTTTTGTGTTTTGTTTGTTTGTTTAGTTTTGTTGTTGTTATTTGGGGGTTTTTTGATGGGTTGGGGTTTTTTTGGTACCTTCCATTCTCCCACAAGTAATATATTTTTCTGTAAAACCTGTTTATTTGCTAACATTTTGTATATTTCTTTTCATCCACATGTAATATCAGTCTTGTGAAATCCTAATGTTCCAGTAAATAAGTTTTACAAGATCAGCTGAGTTACAACTAAGCTTTCTGGGATACCTTTCCTTAACTTGAGCAGATTTGCTATCATTGTAGTAGGAAGGATAAGAGAATATTGCAGGTGCAGTATTTTTGTATAGCAGTGTTCCCAGATGACACTACCACAGCATCTTAAAACCTGAGGTACAGATAAGCAAAGAGCATTTTATACTAGTTCTTCTTCATTTAGAGCTTTAACATCAGTTACAATTTCTCAAAAACATGATAGTTACCTGTTAGTTTATATATAGTTGTAACAATGTAGTCCCTTAATGTAAAAACATTGATGGTAATAATAATGGCATCACTTGCAGTAGTAGTACACTAAAAATAAATTTTAATGATAGAATAGCTGTCTTTTGAAAGGTTTTGTTGCAAATGAATTGTAAGTTGGTTGGTTTTTATAGTCTTAGGAATTTTAGCAACTTACCACGATTCAAAATGTATTTTTAGGTGCTGTCTTCTGCCAAAAATAGAGTGATACTCAGAAAAGAAACTAACAATTCATCTCAATAGTATGTGTGACTCAGAGCTGCACTTGGCCTGTGAAAAATCATAATTTCCATATTGCACTATAGGACATGGAAACATGGAAAAAATAGATGTTAACTACAAGCCTTAAGTAGTGAAATGACCACAGATGTGGAAATACACAATTCCTTCATAGACACTAGTGGTCTTTGGACCAGGTCACTTCTTGCTACACCAGACTGCCATGATTTTTACTGAGATAACAAAGCAGAGTTTGTTTCAAATTGATATATGATGTCATGTATTTAAACTTTGTTATTTAGATTAATGAAAACTTGGATTTGGTATTACAGTGTCAAAAACTTATTGGTGCTCAGGTAGACACATGCCTGCCCATATTAGTTGCAAATATACAATTGCCGATGAAGTCAGCAATAGGTGGTTTTGTCCCAGATGTTCATGACTTTTCCCAAACTCTGGCCAAAAGCAATTCCTAAGCAAACAGCTAAGAAATTACAGTAAATGGCAATATGGACTGTGCCAGAGGAGCAAGTGGGAGAAAATTATTTATGTAAATAGTCAAAGAATTGGAAAGTTGGAAAGAAGGGAGACATTTTTTGTAATTGACATGTTTTGATGCCATTAAAATGAAATTAAACCAAATAGCCCATTTCCCCAGTTTTCCCTCTTACATATATAAAGAAGAAATCTTTAAAATTTAATGTGTTAAATGAAAGCTCCTTTTTTGTTGGTTCACTGCCTGAAATAGCACAGGTTGATATCTAATTTCTAAAAATCTTATTCATATTAATCAAAATTGAGCTTTTATTATGTCAAAGCCAATTAATATTTCTGGCCTCTTTAGTTTTTGATCCATTAATCTTGTATACTTGAGTGTATATGAGAAAAAAGGACTTTACTTGAGGTCACAGTAGGAATTCGACAGAGTTTTAGGAAGGTTAGAGGTGAACATGTCCTTTTTTTTAGTTACCTTTTTTTTCCAGTTAGGCTGTTGTGTCCTGCATAATATATCAACAGTTTTTTCTTGTAGAACACAAGTATAGTTAAAGACAGTCCAGTAATGCTTGTTTATCTTCCTGATGTTTGAATCCTAAACAGAGATCCCTAACCTTAACTTTGAACAGTTTCTATTCTTTTCATTATCTGATTGATATTTGATATTTACAGTCAAGTTCAAATAGGTCTCCTTAAAAATAATTTTTTACAGATTGAAAGACATGATAACTGTGCATATGACTACTTGGAAATTCGAGATGGTATGAATGAGAACAGTCCTTTAATTGGTCACTTTTGTGGCTATGACAAGCCAGAAGATATTAGATCTACCTCTAATACCCTATGGATGAAGTTTGTTTCTGATGGAACCGTTAACAAAGCAGGGTTTGCAGCTAACTTTTTTAAAGGTAAATGTTAAAGCATGTTTTGCAAACTGTGAACTGCTTATCACTTGGTTTGGTACTGGAAAAATTATGACAGGATATTAAAAATGTTTCTCCAACCACTTTTACTAGTATCAGTTCTGTACTGTGTACATCCAATTTTATCAAAGCAAAACAGTAAAGGTATTTGAATCTCCTTGTAAAATATAACCAAAGAATGAAGTAACATATTCAGTGCAACTTCTTACTCTCTTCAAGGTCAAATAAACAGCTTAGTTTTGAAACATCTTCAAAACACACCTAATCCAGTGACAAATGGCTTTTTTGACATTGCGTTATGAAATGTAAAATTAAATAGTATAATCACAAACAGGTCTTTTCTTTTAAGGTTTTTCCTTTGTCTGAATATTGTGGGTTTGCAAATTGATTTGTTGAACTCTGCTGCTTTATCAGTTTTTTACTTTCTGTGAGCAAGGAAAAAACCAAAAAAAAACCAGCTGAGACATAATAGTGACCAACAGCCTCACAGTCTTCCTCCAGGTTTTGTTTGTTTGTTTGTTTGTTTGTTTTTGAGGGAGGGAGCTATAACTGCAGATGTATCTGCAGCATTTGGTGCATGGGGAGTGTTTCATTCCTACACTGTTCTGCCCATGACCCAATGGAAGCCACTAGTAGTATTGTGGCTATTGGACACCTGAAACACAGGACACATCACCAGCAGAACCTTTTTGCTCTTTGGAAAAGCCACAGGCTGGGGCTTTTTTCATCATAACTGTTATTTTCAGTGTAGACTATTATAACCTTCAAGGCTGTAGGTATGAGGGTGGGAGCTCTGTTTTATTTCTAAGAAATTACTTGTCCTGGTGTAAGGAAACAATATTTCAACATCTGAGGAATATTTTAACAATGAATCTCATGGGTATACTTCAGTGCTTGTAGAGATAATACATTATTCCTTTCCCTCCCCCATCCCTGGTGCGTCTTGTTCTCTTTAATATCAGTAGAATGAAAACCTGGGATTTGAGGATTCTGTTAATCTGTTTTTGAGTATGAATTTGGGATAATGCACAAATTGATTCTGAGAGAGATAAAGTGCCTTTCAAGTGACCCTGCTGTGGATTTTCAATCTTTCTTTCAATACTTTATACACTCTTTAGATAACAGCTGCCTGAATTATCACATGCTGCCCACAAAATGTTTATAAATTAGATCTGCAGCTGTCAGTAGGTATTGTTGTAAAAACAAAACAAACAAAAAACCACACAAACCCCCAAAACATCAACCAAACAAAACCAAACAAAAACCCACCACCTAAACCTCACAAAGGACAAATTTTTATTTTCTACATTGCAAGTCTCCTTAGCATTTGAAAATCCTTTAGTCACCAACCACAGTATGTTATGTAGTACATCTTACAATGTCATGCATACAACTTTCTGAATATTGATATGGCAGTTACAGCTAAGGAAGGTAATTGTTTGACATGTTTTTGCATTCTTCCCTGTCTTGGTAGAGGAAGATGAATGTGCCAAACCTGACAATGGTGGCTGTGAGCAGCGCTGTGTAAATACTCTGGGCAGTTACCAGTGCGCCTGTGATCCTGGCTATGAACTTGGTCCTGACAAAAAGAGTTGTGAAGGTACAGTGCATTACTGTGTTAAAAAGGGCTCTCAAAGCTCACTGAGTGCTGTCTCTTGGATGAAATGCTACACCTTTCATATAGTCTGTCCTAACAGTGTGAGATCTGTGGCAGTCAACCTGGATAAGTAGTGGTGCCAGAGTAATGTCTGTCCACAGCAGTTCATGTCTGAATCATCCAATGTCCGTCAGTAATTTAGCTTTACATATTTTGCTGTTAGTTGATTGGGAATGATGCAAAGCAGAACTTCCAAACCACTTGTTACATTATTCATATTCATTAAAGCAAAGTCTCCCACCATGCATAAGGAGACAATTATCAGCAGAGCCACTGTCTCAGAATCTGAGTATTTAACAATCCTTGTGAACATCTCTAACTGGAGTGTGACTGGGAAGCTGGCAGGTTTGAATGACAAAATCCTTTATTCTAACTCAAAGCTCAGGAAATCCTCCTCAGTCCCGGTTAGATTGTGGACTTTTCTTGCTGGAAACAAATTCTACTTTTCAGAGTGAATAAAACATGTTCAAATAATCATTTGGAGAAATAAAAATCCAGTAAGTGGGAGTCTATGTAAACATAGGATTGGACTGAGATAAATGTTTGCATTCTGTACGTATTTCATACCAAAGGAAAGAAGCAAAAGCTCTTTGATTATTACACGCCAAAAAATGTTTGATTTTTATTCATACACTAAAGACATACTGGGTTCTCACCAAGCTCGCTGTTTTTTTCAGGTATTGTCATGTCTGTTCCCCCCAACTTTAATAGTTAACACAATGGAAAAACAGTTTATTTAGATATCTGCATATTGGGTGTTATGCAGAAAATAAGATTAAGCTAAGGGGGGCCATGAAGACAGAGGTTTGATCTCTGGACCTCTGATCATCACCCCGGATTTATGTAAGGAATTTGGTTTAGTCTGCCTGCTGACCTAAGTTAGAATATTAGGGAGGATTACCAGTCTTTCAGAAAACTTCCCTCTGCCTCCAAAAAAATAAAGAAGTAATAGCTCCCTGCATCCAACAGAAAAAAAAACTCTGGCAAAAAGAGAAGTGACTCAAAGTAATGCAGTGTGGAGCAAAACCACTGAGCTATCCCTAAAAGTGTGCATGCGTTTGTTCCATGTGATGTAGTGCTTGTTATGTGTAGATGCTGCTTGGGATTTCTGGATTAAAATCAGTGTACTCACAGTGAATATAACATCCTAGTTACAGTTTGGGAATTTCAGGGGTGACCTAGCTATATTAATTCATGCATGATGAGAGAGTAGAAGCCTTTAACACAGAAACTCTGTCCAATGCATCACTGCAGTATTGACATGCACAGAAAAATTACTTCATGGTCATCCATCAAAATCTCTCCTGCTGGCAGCATATTAGAAAATTTCAAGATTTTTTTTCAGTATTTCCACATTTCCCATCATTGCCTCAAGAAACAGTGGAGTGACTTTGAAAAGCAGAAATTGAAAACTAGCAGTAGTTGTCCTGACTCAGACTGGAGTAAAGCTTGTGTCGTCCTAGTACAGTCTATAAACCTGTGTCTGGTCTTTTTTTACATACTGAGCTGTGAGCTAGGGGTCTTAGTCTCCCACCTTGATCAGATTACCTTCATGTGCATACCAAGAAGTGTTCTGCATGGAAAGCTAGGTGCCAGGAAGAAGAGTGGTATGTATCTGAGTTGGCCAAATGATCTCTGACACAGAAACTGGAGAGTTCACCCAGGTATGTTACATGAGGTAGACGCAGTATGTGAGACCATCAGCTAGACAGGAACAGCCAGTTTTTAAAGCATTCAGCATTAGCAGAGAGCAATTGGAAGAAAGTGGAGCTTCTCCCCACCAGCTCTTTAGAAAGAGATTTATGGATGATTTAAAGTGTTGTCATTGTGCTGTATTGGTATCAATGGAGCAGGGTGTGATAAGGATCCTCTGTAAATCCCTTTACTTTCCTTTTAATAAATACATAAATAGTCAGATAGAAAAGATTAATGTGTTGATGCATTCACAAACATAGTACAGTATTGTTGTGTTGTACAGAGGTGATTGTTCACAGTATATTTGGAAATAATAGGTGTTTTCTCTATTCCTTTAACATCCATACTTCAGCAAGTGTAACTGTGACTGAAGAGTACGTGACTGCTATCCCAAAGAAGTTGACCCTATCTAGTAGGTTATGGGAGGCTTATATAGCTCTATAAGCTTGGACAGGTAGGGCTGATTCTGGATCAATAATGACAGAGAGAAACTGGGGAAATGTGGAGCACATGTTAAGCATCTCAGAAGACAGGTGGTCAAGGTCTTGGGAGGGTGATGAGGTCAGAAGACTTGCATGGGAAAAGCTGTGAGAGAATAACCAGAGTCTCTGGAGGGAAGGGAAAAGGAATTAATATGATAATGCCTTGTGTAGTCCTGAAACTTATCTCTGTTCACAAAACTGCAAGCTGTTCAAGATAGGGGCTGTCTTTTTGTCTTTGTTTGCACCAAGCATGACAAAACAAGATTCTGGTTAGTTTGGGCATTACAGCAGTATAAGTAATGAGAGGACTGAATCTTCTCAGTGTGCTTCTGTTTATAGCAAAACACGGTTTCAGTCAAGAAACGATGCTTTCCCTTTTAATTTTACAGCTGCTTGTGGAGGACTCCTGACAAAGCCAAATGGGACTATAACCTCACCAGGGTGGCCCAAAGAGTATCCTCCAAACAAAAACTGTTTGTGGCAGGTGGTTGCCCCGACGCAGTATCGAATTTCAATGAAGTTTGAGTTTTTTGAGTTAGAAGGGAATGAAGTAAGTAACTGAACGAAAAGCTGCACAATCTGTTTCGTGCTAAACCATTTTGCGAATGTTCAAAAGCAGATATTGCAATATAAAAACTTTTCTGACCTTTCATACACTGACAATAACCTTAGATATTACCAGTTTTGTTTTGAGACTGTTGCTGGATTCTTTCAAAACAACCATGGAGAGAATAAGCTCTCTTTTACGTTTTGTCTAAATGTATATGTATTACAAGAAATTTAAAAGAAGTGTTCTCCATTGAGTCTCAGATGACTTTTTTTTAATCAATAAAGTAAAACACAGCAAATGACTAAGGCATATTTGAAATAATTAAGGAGAAAAAATATCTGGAGAAACAAAATAATTTTTACAGACTATGACTACAAAGAATACAATAAGCTGCGATTAGTGACAGAGTGAGGTAGCATTTAAATCACTTACAAGTATCTCATAGGGGGAATATTTTAAAAGGACCAGTATCAGAAATAAGGCACAGTAAAACAATAGCAGTATTTGATCTATGCAGCTCCCAGAGGCACGGGGAGTCTCATGTCCAGGTGGGGAACAGTGGCAGGGCAGAGCCCTCCATGTGGTAAGAAGGGCTGCTCCCTATAGCTTCAAATAAAATGGTTATTGGGTATGAAACAGTAAAACAGGGGTTTCAACATCAACTTTTCAGCCTCTGTTCTGCTTCCTACACACTGCTCTGTCAGACCATTGAGTTCATTTGCCAACCTTTAGCCATAATGTACTGTAGCCATTAAATTTATCTGGGTGTTCTTCACCTGTCATTAAGAACTCAAATCCCAGGACATATTTTCTGACTTAGTAAATTTGTAGCAAGATATGTGATATGAGGATTGGCCGTGTTTTGGGCATGACATCTGAAGTGGTAAAAGCTTGAATTTAATTTGTAACTAAGAAGAAACATAGCTATGGCTTCTCCAAAATATCTTAAAATTATTTGCAGAGGTAGTACTGTGAGATTTTTTAAAAAATAATTTGTGGTGAGTTTTGAAGTCCATGAGATTCTAACTTTTAATGATTTATATGGCAGTCATTTCTTCTTATCATTGTTGTAAGAACTGCAGAAGGTGTAATAAAAATTTATAAATCCCCCAAAATTAAGATTTAGTTACCATTTGAACAAATGGCAAAACATTTTTCCTACACTTTCTTGATACTTAAGCCAGGTTTGCAGGAAAGATATCTAGAGTGTAATGAAATTAACTCAGTTTTCTAAGGTCATTAAAAACACATAATGTACGTAAGTGGATATGAAAAATGTATATATAATGTTTTCCAACATTTAGAACTTTGGTTTGATCCTCTCCTGTGATACTAAATCTCATCTTTATAGTATTAAATAGTACTACTAAGAATGGTACATGTGAAAATCAGAACCAGTATATAATACCCAGAACAACCTAATACATTGCTTGAGTGCAGACATAAAACGTATACATTTAGCAAACGGTCTCATTTTTTTCACTATTGTAGGAGCTCCATTTAGAACCAAGGTTAATATGTTTTTTCCAGTATTACAATTTTCATATTTTACACTTGCAATTTACAATTTTAGTTACATTTAAATTGTATTTTTAAAAAATATATAGTGTAATATGAACAAAATTAGACCTATGAAGTTACGTTTACTTTCTAATCTAAAGCTATAAAACCATCAAAACTCACCTTTGATATATTGCTGAAATTGACAGGATTTATTAATGTTGTGAAGCATATTTGAAAATCATATGGTTTAACATAAATTCATGTTAGAGTTATTTTAAATATGTATGTGGCAGTAACTCATTTTACAAATATTTGTTATTCATGTTACTTAAAAGTAGTTTAAACTAAATTAGTCACTTTCCAACTCTTCAACATGTGAATATTTTTCCAGTAACAGTGACAAATTAATCTACATCTAGAATATATTATATTAAAAACAATGGGAAATGTTGGCAATTATTTAACATTTCATAGGGGGAGAGAGGAATAAAGGCCAAAACATCAATTTTTATAGTTTTCTTCCAGCTCCCCTGACATTTCTTTTTTTACTAGAAATTATGATTTATCAAATACGACTTAGATTTAATGGACAACCTAAGCTCTGTATGAATCCTCCAGGTCACTGTTTTCACTTAAGCTATTAATTGCAGAAAACTGGGATGTTTTTTATTAAATGATTGATAGTTGAGCCTAAGAAGCTTAGAAGTTTTCGGGTGAAAGGCTTTAGGTTGACCAAGGGATTATACACTGAAAGTATTATCATGAGTAGTAGGCCTTGCATAAAGCTTTTGTATTACATTATTTTATTTTTAACCTTTTAATGAAAATGACATGCATGAGCCTTCCAAATTATGGCTATGCTGTTGTTAAAGAAAGATGAGTGGGTTTAATAGTGCAGATTTATATATTTGTAAATAAATTAATATATCTTCAATACATTACAGTAAAAAATTATCTTAAGTTTTAAGTGAAAATAAATATATTTTAGAAAATGTATGAGAGGCAAATACCAGAAAGTTCGTAGATTCTGGGCATGTGATTTATAGCACAAAAGCAGCTGTTATTTTTAGGGTGAATAGTTCTAGATTTTATCTCACTGTAAATGCTACTAAGCATCTTGAAATTTAGATACTAAACACAATATCTAGCAAAACAAAGTTTTGAATGTAATGCGTAGTATAGCTATGTCCTAGTGACCTTAAAATATTGTTAGACAAAATCTGTGAATGTTTGCAAGCATTTACAAATGTTTTCAGAGTCAGGTAAAAGTGAAAAAAGCTATTACTAATCTATTGTGCTATTACCTATTGTATAGTTGTATCTGTAAATATCTATTATTAGCATGTACCAATCAGAGTTCTTGCATTTCTAAACAACTTCATGCTTTTCTTTTGGTTAGCCAAAAAGATACTTTTTTTTTCCCCCCCTCAGGTTTGTAAATATGATTATGTGGAGATTCGTAGTGGCCTTTCTTCTGATTCTAAACTACATGGTAAATTCTGCGGTACAGAAGTGCCTGAAGTTATCACCTCTCAGTACAACAACATGCGAATTGAGTTCAGGTCTGACAACACTGTGTCAAAAAAAGGCTTCAAGGCACACTTCTTCTCAGGTATAGAAAATTACTCTTGTGAACCTGTGACTGTCTCTAAGTGTACACTAAGTGGAGTGAATACTATATTTTGGTATAAAAGCGAATGCCCTTTTTTCATGGTAACTTAAAGAAGATAAGTTTTAAATTAGTCCATTGATTGTTAGAGTAAGTTCATAAGTCAGGGATAAGTCTGAGCAAATGTATCTTTTTTAATGAGTAGAAATGTATTATGTGTCCTAGATATAGAATATATCTAATCCCTTTCAAAGAAAGATAATTTGATGCAAAGTATATACATTTATTGAATGCTTCACAATACATTTCTGACATAGTCACTTCTCTCATTTTGTACAAGTTTAGATACTTTGTATTTTATTTTTATTCTTTCTCAATTATTTTCTGGTTGTTATCATTTCTAGCAGATTCTGTTCCTGTATGTTATCTGGTTTTCTTCTTTTGACAATATTTTCTGATCAAAACAGAAACTTTGGAATGCTTGAGACAAACATCTGAACTTTTAAGTATCTAAAAAGAGGTTTTAATCTCTGAATAATTCACCAGACAAAACTCTCATGGCTGTCAGAAAGCACTATAACTTTCTAACCTCTGAATTCCTTAATATGTACACAATATGGTCTGTCAGTGAAGAATGAACTTGAAACTTCAAGTACTTTGGCTTTTGGGGAGAGATTGCTGATCACTGCTCAGCTGATGAAGTGGGGTTTTTTTGTTTGGTTGGTTTTTTTCCCCTATTTATATACTTGTCTTCAGAATACAATACTCACAGAGTTATATCTATGGAGGAATTCTTAAAAATAATACCTAAAATACTTGCTGGAAGGCATTTAAGAGTTTTATTAATTAAATCACAATAGAATATGTGTAAACATTAGTTATAAAGACATATCATGAAAAAAACAATAATGAGTAAAACACTGCATCTTGCACTCTATTCACTAATAAAGTGCTTATGAAGTCCTCAGAAAGAGAGTCAGGTGGATAACTCAATTTGAAGGTTAGAAACTGTAGTGTGCTCCTCAAGCACAGCCAAAGAACTTTTATTTTGCAGCTCTTTTGGTGTGAATTCTGCAGCCACAGCTATAGTTGAGAAAGCATGGCCCAGCTCCAGCAATCTGAGTTTTGGGTGGCTGCAACCTGCTATGATAAACTGTGAAAGCAAACAGTGACATAGGACAGCAGATGACCTGTGTTAGGAAGGTATTTATGTTGATATAAGACAACATGTACATTTTTGGCTGCAAAATGGTGTTAACAGCCAGATAGGTGCTACTGGAAAGTGGGAGAAACTTTTTTTTTCAATGTTCTGTAACATTTACATTAGGTGGGGCAGTTCTGAAGAAAGCTGTTGGGAGCTGTTGCAGGGATCTAGCTAACCTCCAGAGATAGTCTTGTGTATTTATAATCAAGTGTCATGGATAGAGAAGAAACTAAGGAGTCATGATATATTAATTTTTGAAAACTTTGATTATTTTTAAATGATATTAGGCTTCTAAGTTAAAAGGTTCCAGTAATTAGGTTTTTAGTTTTTCCCCTGTCTTCTGTCCTCCTTCTCTCTTCTCTTGTCACAAGACAGTGACCTATTGCAGTTTGCCATAAAATTAAAGGAGTGTAAAATAGCTTCATTAATTTAGCTAGAGAAGAAAAGAGATTATTATATATATGTATATATAGAAATATATTCTTTTTCTCTTATGTTACCAAAAGATAGCCTAATGATTTCTTTAAATTAGTCTCTTTGAAGTGGTATGATTAATAGACAGTGATAATATCATGAAACTGCTTCTATTTTTCGTAAGTTTTAGAGTTATTTCAGTGTTTAAAATAAACATGACTCTTTACATGATCATTCAAATGTATATGGTGTTTGATGTAATACAGAAATGAGGTTTGTTAGGATATTTGGGTTTTCTTGGGTAATGATTCCTTGAGCAGTTAAAAAGAGAAAGCTAGAATGTTTCTAGCCTTGTGCAAATTTATTTTGGAGCACAAACTCATCTCTGGTGCCATCCTGGTACATTTTTTTCCACAGACAAGAAAGCTGCTTGCAAAGAAAAAACTTTTTTTGAATCTTGCAAGGACTTGGTACAGGTGCCTTCAGGCCGAGTGCATATAATTCACAGACTGGTGGCCTCTGAGGGTCTCGGAGGTACGACCATTTGTCCTCTGAATGATTCAATCTAACATTTTGTTGAGGAAGGATCTTTCTCTGATCTGAGTACTGAAATGAGAAAAAAAAGTATCCATTCAGAACTGGGAGACTCACTTCTATCTGTCAGTATAACAAATGGCTTTGTGTTTACATGACAAAACATTTGTTCCTATAACTAATACACACTAATTGTTTTTTTCATGAATTTTGAAACTGGACAATCAATTTGACAGAAAGTCTGTTCTGAATTGTGAAGTGTGAGCAAAGCTTGTTCAACACTTTCATCCTTGATTAACCACGTACAATCCATTACTGTAGTTCAAATGTATTTCAAAGCTGCTTCTTTCTACCTTCTGTCCATTGTTTTGTCTCTGAGGAGGTCTAATATGGGATTGATTGCTTATGCACTTGTCTTTAAAGAGATTATTTTACAAAACATAAGCCTATTTAACGTTAAAATTCTTTTCAGTATTTTCACGCAGTTTGGTGGAAGATGAAAATGGACAGGGCTTTTATTTAGATTTTGTGTTCCTGCTCTGTACTTGAAAGCCTAGCTTGAATGCATTTTAAGCTTGCCTTCCCTTTACTTTGCTGTTTTGCTAGAAAACTGCACACTAATGCTTTAGAGGGGAAATTTAAGATTTTTGGTCATATTGTATCCGTTTCATTTGGTTATTTCTATTCTTCACTTGCAACATGGAATTTAATTATGATAGTGCTTGCTTTTGCAAAGATGAAAGTTTATAACTTTTGTTTGAAATTAAATTGATTTGCTACCTCAGTTTGGGACTTGCATTGCAAGGTGCATAAATACTGTACCGTGGAGCTTTTATGCTTCTTTCATCATCAAAATGACAACAAGTATAAGCCTTTGGATGTATGACTCTGGGAGCTACCTGTGTTTTTGACTATTTCTTGACCTTCAAATCTGTTCACACCTGTGGAAACTTCCAAAAATTGTCAGTGCAAGCAGATTTGAGATTTGCAGGACAAAATGTAGTGAATGCTTGGATTTGACTTGCAGAATTTATACATAAATATGCATTACCTTCATGTATTGTAAGTAGAAATTCATTTTTATGGAAACACCTGCAAGTCAGTGGGCAAGGGCTGCATACATTTTGGCAGATAAAGCTGAAGTGTATGCAAATCTAATGCAAACTTCCTTTGTAGTGTTACTGAATATAAGCAGTAAAGGCAGGGGGAAAAATGCACTAGTAAGACACTAAAAAGAGATTTGAATTACCCGTGGTGGCTTGTAATATGTAGAAATTCTTACTGTGCCTACTGAAGTCAGAAATATCATATTACCTTTTCTGGAGATAATGCTCATTGCTGATTTCCAAGGTACAAGGCTGAAGGTAGTGAATGATCTGCATTCCAGCCCTGCAACAACTGAATTCTGGGATGACCACAATTTCTTTGCTCTTTTTCCTTTTCTCTTTTGCATGTTGAAATGACACATTTTGTAAGATACAGGTTTTTTAATATGTGTTTATATGTATATTTATATAAGCATATATTATATCTCAAGACATATATGTCTGTACATATATATAGGTATGTATATACAGGTGCATACATACATTCATGTATGTATGTATATGTGTACGTCATGAGCAGTCTGCCTCTATTAAACAGACCAGCTTCACCTAAAATGATAACATCTGAATGACATAGAATGACATAGCAGCTGAAGCTTCTTGCTAGAATGACAGCCTATTAATCCAGCTTGGCTTTTGTCCATGCAAGAAATTTGTAGCTGTTTAATGCAGGTCATATTTCCTCCTCTACTGTCTGCTTTACTTCTAACATACTAAAAGCACTTTTGAAGGGTAGTGTGTTAATAAACAGAACTATGTACTATATTGTAGATCTCCCTGAAATAGCTACTTCCAATTTCTTTTGTATGTTTTTCAGTCAAGTGTTTTTCTTTTTGTGATGTTCTGTAATGTCCAGACTCATTAAAAATACAGCACACTGTCACTCTGCTAGGAAAAAAAAAATCAGTTTGCTATAAAGTTTATATTAAACCCTTCTTTTCTGGCATGTTTAATGCACAGAGCTTGAAATCTTGTTTGGCCTACAGATTTCTTTCAAAACACCACCACTAAATTGTGGGAATTTGCATAAAGTTGCAATGCTTCATTTGTTGTCTATAAATTACAGTCCTGGTGTTTACTGAAATAAAGCTTTGGATGAGATATTTATGAATTTTTTACCATCTAGACCACTTGAAAATGTAAACACTGGTAACTGTCTTATCTTCTGTCTCTTTAGGAACTATTCCTTATTTCTTAGAAAGATGAGACAGACTATCAAACACTGGAACAGGCTGCCCAGGGAAGTGGTCTAATCACTGTCCTTGGAAGTATTAAAACAATGTGTAGATGTGGTATTTGAGGTCATGGTTTAGTGGTGTGCATGGTAGTGTTAGAATAATGATTGGACTTGGTCTCAGAGGTCTTTTCCAACCATAACGATGATTCTATGGTGCAAGGTTGTGGACTAAACAATGAGGGGCTAGAACTAAGCTACCATGAAACTGCCATAGTAAGAAGAGTGACCGTGCCTTAGCTTATCATCTTCTGGACCCAAACACTGTGCTAAATCTTTTTACTTTTGGTAACAAGGACTACTGCTAGCTTTGATGTTTACCTGACCTTGTTTTTTGTTTCCTAGACAAGGATGAGTGTTCAAAGGACAATGGTGGCTGCCAACATGAGTGCATCAACACAGTAGGAAGCTATGTTTGCCAGTGCCGAAATGGATTTGTGCTACATGAAAATAAACATGACTGCAAGGAGGGTAAGTAGTAAGTTATTTGGATGGTCAATTATACAACTGGCTTGCAGAAAGTTCTTTACAGCTCTTCTCAAAAAACCAAACAAACAAAAAACAGAAAGGAAAGAAAAGACCTAAGTAATGGGAGCTTAGATAACTGGGCCTAAACACTTCCCCACCCATCGTTTCCCATTCCCTCTATCCCCAGTGCTTGTGTGTGTCTGTGTTTGTGGTTCACAGGAATGCAGTTTGGAAAACTTGGGATCATTGGCAGTAAGTGCTACTCGTTTTTAAGGAGCAGGTAGATGTGGTTCTTCAGGGGATGATTTAGGGATAAGAGTAGTGTAGGGCTACCGGTTGGACTAGATGATCTTGAGGGTCCTTTCCAACCGTTAAAGATTCTGTGTGATTCTGTGTGTGTGTGTGAAGTGTAGAACATTTAGGACTGTGAGAATAGTATTTATCTAATGCTGTATTAAACACAGGGATTGAATTTCTGGAGAGAAGCCTGGTAAAGTTGTCATTCACTTCTATCAGTACCAGTTTGTTTCCTCATAGTCAGATTGAAATTATATCTGCCCTTTCCAAGTTTATTTTAGGGGACATATTCAGACAATATAAATTCAGATTAAGTCCCTATGCATCTTACTTCCTATCTGCTGTCTCAAGGTGTGGCTACCTCCAAGAAAATGGTAGGCTTTGGGGTTTAAGTAGAATTAATTATCTGCAAATGAACCTCAATTTGCAATAGCATGTGAGCTACTGTAATTTCTCAGGGCTGTATTCTAGCATGGATTTAATTTGCAAGATGTGCCCTTTGTGAGTAAATTGCATTTTCACTGGTGTTGAAATGATACTTGCCAGCTCTAAAAGATTGTTGAATAATCCTCTGACATTTATAAAACAAACTGAGATCATTAAAAAGCTAAATACGAAAATGAAAGTTTTTTTCTTGCCACCTTTAAGCTTTAGTTTTTTGTATTTATTCACAGTGTTTCTAGAGATTCAGTTACAAAGTGAATGACAAAACTGTTCTTGGTACCTATAGTTTGGTCTTAGCTGTTCTCTGGTTGCATATGTGTCCCTAGAAACTGTGGTTTAGAAGTAAAAATGTTGCTCTGTAGCCGCAGTATGAAAATTAAGAAGAGAGAAAAGTAAATTGTTCAAGAAATATAATATGAAGTTGGAGTAGCAGGATTTCTCATATGGTTTTTCATACTTACATGTAGAATGAAGGGAATAGGAAAACATTTGATTAAACTTTAATAGTTATGAATGTTCCTTTAATATTTAGTAATTTTAAAAAAGACATTCCTTGTAAACAACACTATAAGTTCCAAAACAATCAATAAGCAAGCATGCTGGGTTAACTGACATGAAGTGTGTGCCAGAGGGGAAGAACGTGATCGTGCACACTGAAGAACTTGCTTAGCTGTCTTCCTAAAGATCCTTTCCATTTAATTGGTCCTCTAACAAAACAAACAAACAAACAAAAAAGCTTTCCTGGCTGCCTTTGAATGCAAACCCTCAGACTAACTGATACTATCACTGTTGGTACAGCTGAGTGTGAACAGAAGATCCACAGTCCCAATGGCATCATCACGAGTCCCAACTGGCCTGACAAGTATCCCAGTAGAAAGGAGTGCACGTGGGAAATCAGTGCCACCCCCGGGCAGAGGGTCAAATTGGTGAGTTTCTTGCCCACCCTTCCTTTTTCTCTTTTCTTCCACCAAACTTTCAAATGACTACTCAATGACACCAGACTGTTACTAAACTTTACTATCAGCTTGCAATCCAGGAGTAAACAGTTTTAAAAACCTGCTGACTCCTGGCCAGCTGAGGCTACTCACTGTGAATTTTATTTTGTGGTGATTGTAAATAATCGCATCGGCACAGACAGAAGTACTTTCCTCTTGCCAGACTTTACTGTACAATTATTATTGCAATTCATAACCTTTGCACAAAGTTTTGACATATGGCAGAGGGCATTTGTGCAAACTCCGATATGTAGAATAAGCAAAATGGAAAGTTATGAACAGCCCTGTCCACTCACCCTTTGCATTTCTGTTCTGCACTTTTTTTGAGAAGAAAAAGAACATAAAAAACCCCAAGAATATGGACTTCTTGTTTAAAAGTGTCTCCAGATTTTAACATAAGTAGTAGAGCAGACTAAGGAGACCTAAGGAACCTTCATGTCCGGCTAGCTGAGGACAGTGCTTATGGCTGAAAACAGGTTGGCAGAGTTTGGGGAACTTTAAAGATTTACTGAAGTTATGCAGCCTCTATGCAAAGCAGAAGATGTCAACCCACCCAGGGAACTTTTCTGCTTTGAACTTAGCCCCAGTGTTCCTCCAGCCAGACTACCTGTGGGACAACCATAACAAAAGCTGACCTTACATGTTTATAAAACTGATAAATCAATTTAACAACTTTTTTGGAGGAAATCAGCTTAAGGACAGAAATTCAGAGAGATAGAAGCAATAGCCAACATTGTTGCAGAGATGAAGGGGATATTGTCATCTTATAACTGCTGACCTTAGACAAAATTATAACCCCAGTTACTAGTGCTGATGTGGGATTGTGTTTTGAACCCTGTTCACAAGAAGTAAAATGGTTAAACTGTTCTGGGGGGTGTGGGAATGGTGGAAAATGAGTGGTGTGCATGCTCTGTCCTTGCAAAGGGTGAAAAACAGGATTTTGATTTATGCAGCCTTCCTACTGCCACTTCTAGGCAAGCATTCTTCATCCTGCCTGAATAAACTAAAGCCAACCAGGCATGGGCATGTTACTGTAAAAGCTTTTTCAGTACTTGTAACCTCAGCAGGCAAAATTCCAGTATTCATATTTCTTCAATGAAATATAGCATGATCTGGTTTAAAAGGTTTATAAATTGGAAAAAATAGACAGAATTTTACTAGAGATAGAATTTTCACAAATACCTCCATGATTTAGACTCTGAAATCCACTTTTCTGTGTAAGCTAGTAGGGTCAATCTACTAAATTCTCTGTGTATAATATCTTTAAAGTCTGTCTATTAATATTTATCCATAGTGGAAGTATGATATGAATATTTTTTCTTGTACTTCCATATCATATTTAAATTGATTCATCATCATTCACTTAGTCATACTGAACAAGGAGAGAATAGATCTTTTCATGGTAACAAACTACATGAATTGTGAGGCTGTGCTTCAGTTTTTTGAGAGGAATGTGTCTACAGAAACTAAGCTTTTTTTGTGATTGAGCTTACTCTGATAATCACTGAAAAGTCTCTTCCTGAAGTTAAGCATTTGGTGTAATTAAGTAGCCTATAAAGAAAAATAGATATGCACTTCAGAATTTTTTAATGAAAATGTATAGATAAAGATGGCTTTGTAAATGTGTGTAGCAGAGTGATTTTTATAAGCTAATCAGCTGGATGTTTATGAGACAGATTTAAATGTCCCATTCAGGCAGTTATCCATAAGTGCCACCAATGTATCTACTCAGTTGAGTGCTAGAGATAGAAAAGGCTGGATGTTCAGAAGCTATATGTTATATTTCTGAATACCATTCCCACTAGGGAGACCATCAAAATGGGCACTGTAGTCATGGTGGTACTCGAATACCAGAAAGAAGGAGTGTAACTTAGTTATACTACCAACTTCTTTAAATCATCTGAAAGCTCTTTTGGCAGCAAATATTCAATTATGTTCAACTCTAAGGGAAGTTTGTGTCAGTTCTCTTTCAAGACTGCTATAAGTACACTTCTGGGAACTGACTTCTTTTAAAAAGTGGAGATAGACTCTGGTTGTTTTGAAATATCAAGCATTTTGAGCTTTTAAAAGGCTTAATACTAAGACATGCTTTTCTTTAAAAAACCAAATTATTCTGTTTACTACAATCAATTGCTTAACTGACAATTTAGGACTTCTATGGTAAGATGTGCTTCCTAGAGACCTAGACAGTGGCTTTTTTTTAGGGTTTGGTTTTGTGGGGTTTTTTTTATTGAATGAACTGGTGAGAGGTGAACAAACTTGACATACTTTTCCTCTAAAAGATAATTAAGTTCTGCATGATGCTCTTGGATCACATCTATTGCTCCTGTTGATTCCAAGTTGGCTTGACTCAATTCTGTATTTAACTCCTTACAATTATAGAATCATAGAGTCATAGAATTGTCAAGAGTTGGAAGGGACCTTAGAGATCATCTAGTTCCAACACCTCTGCCTGGCAGAGACACCTTTCACTAGATCAGATTGCCCAGAGTCCTATCCAGCCTTGTCTTAAAAGCTTCCACGGACAGGGCTTCCACAACATTTCTGGGCAACCTGTTCCATTGTCTCACCACCCTCACAGTGAAGAACTTCCTCCTAATATCTAAATATACCCTCCTCTAGTTTACAGCCATTCCCCCTAGCTTTTGTAATCCATCAGATTTCATTTGGGTATAAATGACAGTATGTACTTGGCATCATAAAATTAGGATGTCTGACTACAATTGAAGAGCAGCAGGAGGGACTGCTGTACAGCTGTTTTCACTGCCTCTGCAGTCTCCATCCCTCAATATAAATCCTCAGACTTTCCTATGAAATGAACCTATATTCACTGCAACTCTTCAGTTTTTGCAATTCAAAAGTGTTATTCTGAATATTCCAGTTCTTTGGGCAAAAGACATTGTGTTAGCGCTCCATATTTCTTTTAGGTCATCTGTTGATATAAAATGCCATCACATTTCACACTGGCTGGATTCCACAAGGGATTCAGTAGGTCAGATCTCCTTTAGTGTATCAGATAGAGTGCCTAATTATGGTATTTGCTCAGTATTTGACAGTTCAGTTTTATTCCTTTTAATTATTTTTTCTTAACCCTTTAGTGGGTTTTGTTTTCATACAGTCATGTATATGACTGCTCATGGGAACATGTATATTTAAGGCTTTTATAGTATTTTGCTGAACAAAACAGATTTTTCAATTTCACTTTAAATTGTAGGTTATTTCTGAAAATTCACAAAGACATATGTATGTTGCCTTCAACTATTTACATGGGAGGATATTAAACTTCAGGTTTCCTTTTGATATGTAGCCCTTTTCAAAATGTCTTATGTGAAATGTCTCAGATGTCCCTTTGAAATGAATTTATTTGTATCAGTCCAGTCTTGGAAGATACTCTTCCATATTTGAAAAGCAGGTATTAATTGTATGCATTCTAACAGTTTCTGCAGGGTATGGCATACATGTTTTGGAAATTACTCCAACGAATTTGCACTTTACAATTTTTAATAGACCCAAATCTGTCCTTACAAGCTGCCACGAGCACTGAGAGAGACTAGGAGCTCGGAAACTAAGACAAATGTGTTGAAGTGTAGAGGAACTATGACAGATTTGAAATGGACTGAAGTTTTTGAGCCCTAGCTTGGTTATAACACAGCAGCAATTTGAATTTTCTTGGCAGAGTTGAGGACAGCTGAAGTTTTTTTAATTAACAATCAACATAATTTTGTTATGTTTCTCCATTACATTGCTGGCAAAAATGTGTTCTTATCAAGAAGGGTGCATTCTGAAATAGTGTTGTAATAACAACAACAACAACAACAACAACAAAAGGTCTCTAGATAATAGATTAGAAAATATAACTTTCATGCATAACCGTGTATGTGGTAAGATCATTCTCAGAGGCTTACTTTTTGATGTGAGGTAAGCTTAAATAAAAAGAGGTGTTGTGTACATTGTATTTTGCAGATGTTTCGATCAGTCCTCAACTATCTGAGGAACCAATAATTTCTGGCTTTTTGCTGGCTGGAATGTCCTTTGAAATTTGAAACAATCCTACAAGCAGAGTGAATTCCCCAGACAGACCACCATATTATAAATTCAGTATTTTCTCATTGATATTCATTGGCTGTAAAGACTCTGATCCCTTTCTGTTATGAAGGATGCCCTCTTAAAGTTCACTGTCTTAATTGTTCCACTTTCTCAAAAACCAGAATGTTATTCAGAGCTACAGGCTTGTAGGGGCAGTAATGTTAAATTTGTCATCTTAACTACGTCTACTCCGAATTCTGAAACATACCAACAGTATATATATGCCATATTCTCGAACATACTAACAAGTACAGTAAACACAGTACTACTTTGAGTCATTTTGCTTTTTTTCCTCCTCTCAGACCTTCAACGAATTTGAGATAGAACAACATCAAGAATGTGCTTATGACCACTTGGAAGTGTTCGATGGTGAAAGTGAAAAATCACCAATTCTGGGACGCTTATGTGGCAATAAGATACCAGAACCTCTTATTGCTAATGGAAACAAAATGTTTCTCCGCTTTATTTCTGATGCATCAGTTCAAAGAAAAGGCTTCCAAGCAACACACTCTACAGGTCAGAAAATCAGGATCTGCATTTCCAGTAACTTTCCCTTTGTTCTTTAGTGGAAGATATTCAGGTATTTCTTCTATAGGAATGGGATGAGTTAACAGATAAGATAGTTTTACAACTAAATCTAATATAACCTGGGACATTTTCACACAATGTACATTGTTTCCGTGATGTTGCTTAGCTTACAATGGCCCCTAGTGCTGAATCTCTGAACTTCTAGTGCCTTCTGTAAGACATAGAGGGTTGGTTTTTCTTTTTCTTTTATTCGATCTTCAGCCATAATCACAGACTCAAAGAATGACAGAATGTTAGGAGTTGGAAGGTACCTTGAAAGATCATCTAGTCCAAGCCCCCTTCCACAGCAGGATTCCCTAGACCAGGTCACACTGAAGTGCATCCAGGCGGGTTTTAAATATCTCCAGAGAAGGAGACTCCACAAACCCTCTGGGCAGTCTGTGCCAGTGCTCTGGCACCCTCACTGGGAAAACAATTTTTCTGGTATTCACAAGGAACCTCCTATGCTTCAGCTTACAACCACTGCCCCTTGTGTTGTCACAGGGCTTCACTGAGGAAGAGCCTGACCCCATCCTCCTGACACCCACCCTTGACATATTTCACAGAATCGCCAGAGTTGGAAGGGACCCATTAGGATCAGATAGTCCAACTCATGTTTAGGCACAGGACAACTCCATAGTCACACCATGTGCCTAAGTGCCTTGTCCAAAAAAGCATAAATGAGGTCACCCCTTAGTCTCCTCTTCTCCAAGCTAAAGAGACTCAGCTCCATCAGCCTTTCCTCATAAGCCCCTTCATCATCTTTGTGGCTCTGCACTGGGCTCTTTCCAGCAGTTCCCTATCCTTAAAATGAGGGGCCCAGAACTGCACACAATATTTCAGATGAGGCCTCACCAGAGCAGAGTAGAAGGAGAGAAGAATCTCTCTTGACCTGCTAACCACACCCCTTCTAATACATTCCAGAATACCAGTGGCCTTCTTGGCCAAAAGAGCACACTGCTGGCTTATGCACATCCTTTCATCTACCAGGACCCCCAGGTCCCTTTCCCCTTCACTGTTCTCCAACAGATCTGTCCCAACCTATACTCATACATGGGGTTGGTCTTTCCCAGGTGCAAGACTCGACACGTGGCCTTATTGAATTTCATTCAACTTCTCCCTGCTCAACTCTCCACCCGGTCTAAGTCTCGTTGAATGGCAGCACAACCCTGTGGTGTGTCAGCCACTCCACCCAGTTTAGTGTCATCAGCAAACCTGCTGACAGCACACTCTCTTCCCTCATCCAGGTCATTAATGAATAGATCGAAAAGTACTGGTCCCAGTACTGACCCCTGAGGGACTGCTCTAGACAGCCGTGCAGAGAAGGACTTGGGGGTCGTGATAGACGAAAAGCTGGACATGAGCCGGCAATGTGCACTTGCAGCTCAGAAGGCTAACCATGTCCTGGGATGCATCAGGAGAGGCATGACCAGCAGGTCTAAGGAGGTGATTCTGCCTCTCTATTCTGCCCTCGTAAGGCCCCACCTGGAGTACTGTGTACAGTTCTGGGCTCCTCAGCATAAAAAAGATGTGGACCTCTTGGAGTGGGTCCAGAGGAGGGCCACAAAGATGATCAAAGGACTGGAGCACCTCCCCTACGAGGACAGGCTGAAGGAGTTGGGGTTGTTCAGCCTGGAGAAGAGAAGGCTTAGAGGGGACCTTATAGCGGTCTTTCAGTACCTGAAATGGGATTATAGGGCAGAAGGAGAGAGAATTTTCTCCTGGTCTGATTGCAACAGGACAAGGGGGAATGGCTACAAGCTGAAGGAGGGAAAAATTAGGCTGGAGATTAGAAGGGGGTTCTTTACCCAAAGGGTGGTGAGGCACTGGAACAGGTTGCCCAGAGAGGTTGTGGAGGCCCCATCCCTGGCAGTGTTTAAGGCCAGGCTGGATGTGGCCCTGGATGACCTGGTCTAGTGCATGTGGCGTCCCTGCCCATGGCAGGGGGGTTGGAACTAGATGATCTTTAAGGTCCTTTCCAACCTGAGCCATTCTGTGATTCTATGATCCTTGCAGCTAAACTGAGGAAGTGTGGTTTGCATGACTGGGTAGTGAGGTGGATTGTGAACTGGTTGAGGGACAGAAGTCAGAGAGTCAGGGTCAATGGGATGGAGTCTAGTTGGAGGCCTGTGTCTAGTGGAGTCTCTCAGGGATCAGTACTGGGACCAGACTTTTCAATCTATTCATTAACAACCTGGATGGGGGAACAGAGTGTGCTCTCAGCAAGTTTGCTGATGACACTAAACTGGGTGGAGTGGCTGACATACCAGAGGGTTGTGCTGCCATTCAGCGAGACTTAGACAGGTTGGAGAGTTGGGCAGGAATAAATTTAATGAAATTCAATAAGGCCAAGTGTCGAGTTTTGCACCTGGGAAAGACCAACCCCACGTTTCAGTATAGATTGGGGACTGAGCTGTTGGAGAGCAGTGAAGGGGTAAGAGACCTGGGTGTCTTGGTGGATGGAAGGATGACCATGAACCAGTAGTATGCTCTTGTGGCCAGGAGGGCCACTGTTATTCTGGAGTGTATAAGAAGGGGTGTGGTTAGTAGGTGGGGAGAAGGTCTTCTCCCCTTTTACTCTAACCTGGTGAGGCCACATCTGGAATATTGTGTCCACTTCTGGGCCCCTCAGTTTAAGAAGGATAGGGAACTGCTGGAAAGAGTCCAGCACAAAGCCTCAAAGATGATGAAGGGGCTGGAACCTCTTCCTTATGAGGAAAGGCTGATAGAGCTGGGTCTCTTTAGCTTGGAGAAGAGGAGGCTAAGGGGTGACCTCATTTATGCTTTTAAATCTGTGATGGGTGTGTGTCAGGAGGATGGGGTCAGGCTCTTCTTAGTGAAGGCCAGTGACAAGACACGGGGCTGAAGCACAGGAGGTTCCATGTGAATGGAAGGGAAATTTTTTTTTCCAGTGAGGATGACAGACCAGTGGAAGAGACTGCCCAGAGAGGTTGTGGAGTCTCCTTCTCTGGAGATACTCAAAACCTGTCTGGATGTGCTTCAGTTTGACCTGGTCTAGGGAAATCCTGCTGCAGCAAGGCGGTTGGACTAGATGATCTTTCGAGGTGCCTTCCAACTCCTAACATTCTGTGATTCTTTGATTCTGTGATTGTGTGAACATCTTTGACATAAGGCAAGGATTTCTTGATTAAGGCTCATCTTGAGCAGGTTTTCAGCTTCAAGACTTTGGAAGTAGCTGTTTTCTCATGGCCATGATCTTTTGCAGAGAAAGACCTGTTCATGTCCATGAATGTGTAGCAAGCAAGTAAGCATTCTTGGCTGTGGTGTTTAATATTGAGCTGCCTTTCCATCAACCACATGATGGTTAAAGCTGACACTCCTATGAAACACAAGAGTTTTGTGCTTGATTGCTAATCACATGTGTGTTAGAGCTAATTTTCCCCTAACGCTTGCAAATAATGTCCTTAACCCATGTGAAAATGTTGTCAGCACTGAAATATGGATGCCCCACATAAAAGCTCTTGCCTTGCTGGCCACAGGCACCTCTCAGATGCCTACCCAAAAATTGTCCTACTACTTGAACCACATTACTTACAACTTTGGTGTTCACTGTCTTTTTGTCTTTCACTTGAAAATTATGAAACATACTTAAGTGTCTGTAGCTATAAACTGGAATTTCTGTAGGAAAATCTCAGAATGATGGAATGACATTCATTCTGGGTTGTACTTCACTCTACACCTTGTTTTACTGACCTGCTTATGGCACAAAAATGCAGTCAGCCTGAATAAAGCTAGGTATCTGTTGAAAGACAATTCTAATTTGCACTGAATAAGCTTATTTGTTTGTTGGGATTATTTTTGTGTATTTTTTTCCCCCTCTGTTTAGAGTGTGGTGGTCGGTTGAAAGCGGAATCCAAGTCCAAAGATCTGTACTCTCATGCTCAGTTTGGTGATAACAACTATCCCGTCCAGGCAGACTGCGATTGGCTCCTGGTGGCAGAGCACAGCTATCGAGTTGAGTTAATGTTTCAGACTTTTGAAGTTGAAGAAGAGGCAGACTGTGGTTATGATTATGTGGAGCTTTTTGATGGTCATGATAAGACTGCTTTGAGACTTGGTAGATTTTGTGGATCTGGGGTAAGTAACCAGGTGGCTTTTTGTGTTGGTGGGTTTGGGGCTTTGTTTTATTGTTTGGGGGTTTTGTTTGTTTGTTTTGGGGGGTTTCGTGTGTGTGGTTTTATTTGTTGGGGTTTTTTTTCTGTTTTGTTCTTTGTTGTTTGTTTGTTTGTTTGTTTTGTTTAAGTTCCACAACAGAAAGACTAAGGGCAGAGAAAGAAAAGGGTCAAGAAGCAATGAGGTTCAATTACTACACCTTATAATGAAGATACTAGATTACCTGCTTGAGTTGTTCTGGTTTGGGTTTTTTTTAACTATAAATTTGCAGACTTGTAGTACAAGCATTTCCTTGAAACTTTTTCAGCAGTAAATATTCTTGTCTAGATTTTGACCAAAGTATTTTCATGTTATGTTAAGCTTTAGGTAGCTGACAGTGTATCAGCACCCAAAAACAAAGCACCTTTTTCACTTACAGAGAGAGAAATGCACCAGTGTTGAAAATTGTTATATTAGAAGTCTTTCAACTTGAATGAACAAGCCACATTTTACAGGGGAAGAGCACTTGGGGAGCATTTATAATATGCTCATCTACTACTTAAATCTGATTTTAGAAAAAAAAAAAAGTGCTCCAAAACTTTGTGATTAATAAAGGCCTTAAGAAATCCCTGTCATCCCATATGCATCTCTGATGCATATGCATGTTTTAACTGTGAGATATGAAGGAAATTTGCCAGGGGACATCCTGAAAGGAGTGTATGCTATTTCTTCTTTTAGAATTGCATTGGCTGCCTGCCCTGTGAAATCTGGTGCAACGTTCCCACAAGTCCTCATCAATTCTTTATGTGTGCAAATGCAAGCACATTTTCATAAATGCCTACAATAAAGGTTTGAAAGACTACATGAGGTGATAGGAGCTCTTAATCAACCACTTGTCACTTTTTTGTTTGATCCAAGTTCTGAATCAACTATCCCAGTCATTCAGATAAGTTACCTCTAAACTGTCTTTTAGAGCATTTCTGAGCACTTAAAGATGCAGGAAAGTTGCTAACAATGAACTGTAGGCAATATATTCTAAGGGAAATGATACAACTGAGCCCCATATCTGCTAATTATTTTTTTTAAATAATACTTTTATTTGCAAGTTGCCCTATTTTCCTAGTAGGAGGACAGCAAACTGGAGAATAGCCTAAACTTAGACTGATTTTTTTTTTTTTTTCTTTTCAGGGATGGGAGTGGGTTGAGGGGCATGGGTGAAGGTTATTGATGGTGAGGGGGTTAGGTTTTCTGGTTGTCTTGTTTTGTCTGGTGAAATAATGGAAGAAGGGCTTCCAAGACCACATGGGAAAGATAGAATTAAATAGAAAAGCTGTTGAAAGCAAAGTAATACAAACTGAAGTGGGCAAAAGCCACTATTAGTATACATTACCACCCTATCAACTTTGTAAAAAACACTTGGTAATTCAGCTGATACTTATGAAAAGTGTGCTTCAGTAATAAAATAGGACAACATGAGGGGTATGAAGAACAAGATGGAAAATAGGTACTGGAGTCTGTTGCTTATCTAAATTAAGAATATTGAGTGTGGTTTTAGATTCTGTGAAAAGCTCCCTTTCAGGCTCAAATATCAAGACTGAAAGAGTGCACATCAATGCAAAAGCAAAAATATATAATAGACAATTTCAAAAGTTCTGCCAGCAGATAAAAACTCAAATATTATTTATCTGACCTCCAGGTTTTAGGAGTTTAAACTGTAATTTCCTCAGTCTCAAAAATTCCTAGACTACAATTTGGAGCTGTCTGAGATAGAAGTATTCTCTCTGATGATATCAGATGGCACCGTGTGAGATCCAGTGGAATTACGTGGCAGGGCATAACAGGAGAAGAGAAATATCCATAAGAATACCAAATGTGAATGAAAGAGTAAATACACAGAGTGAACAGGTAATTTATTTGTTTATTCATTTATTTTAGCCACCAGAAGAAATTTATTCTGCAGGGGATGCTCTTTTACTTCACTTTCACACTGATGATACAATCAACAAGAAAGGATTTCATATACGATACAGAAGTATAAAATATCCAGATAGTGTGCACACCAAAAAATAACACAAGAACCTCTATGCCAGAAAAGGAAGTGGGAAAGAAAGAATGCACAGTGGAAAGGAAGGAAGGCATGTCTTTTTTAAAAACTGAAGTTATTAGCACAAATGTTTTATGAGTTCAGTTGAAATGATGACTTATAAGACAGGGACTAAAATTAAAACAAAAAAGCCAAACCTATCCCAGTGGAGTAGTCAAGATGACGATGTGCAGGCTCCATGCTTGACTGTCTCTGCAGAGCTTGTGAAAGGACTTTACATGCAGAGAGAATACAAAAGCTTTTGTTCATGGTTTGACATTTATCATAGATGTGTGCAGATTCTATCAGTTGCATTCAGGGGAAGTGACCCTGCATACCGTTCTTCTTTGTGACTATTGTATGGTGTCCAGGAGGAAAAAAAGCTCTTTCAGGTCACGCACTCAAAATATTGTCTTTATATCTAGTTGCTTGGACTTTGTATCCTGCATATACAGTATGCACAAGGACTTGAAAGAAGATACAAAATGGGAAGGTCTTCCTGCATTGTTCTATATTTTTTTAAAAATCATCTACCCTATCAGGTTATCAGTGTTTTGAAACTGGAAAATCCTACTCCTGAAACATAACTGATCTTTAAAGTATTCTGTTTTACTAGTGATTGAGAAGTCTGAACTGTTACGTCAGTCATCACTAGTTGACCAGTCACTAGTTGACTGTATTTCAACAGTGTAAGCATCTGAAAGTTTCCTTTACTGTTTAAGTAAGCTATCTCTGATGATATGCTCTTATTATGCACTGAAAATAGAAAGAGACTGAGATGAAAATCTGTCCGTAATCAAAATCTATATCCATGAGAAACAGAAATAGTCAAGGATCCTCTGAAGTTCCTCCTACTGAATTTGTTTTCAGCAGTACATTTGGGATCACTACTAAGCTTTATTTCTTCAGACCTCTCTGTGAAAGAGCTAATTGTCTGGTTTAGCTAGTCAGCAATGAAGCTGCAGTAGTATCCAAGAGGGAGGTTTCCCAAAGACCTTTTTAGGGGTTTTTTGTGAGTAAGAGTATCTGTGAAGGTGAAAAAAGCAAAGCAAAACAACAGACCAAGGATTTGTTTGTTATCAAGAGTGAATTCCTATGGTGCTATTCCTTGAACACTAAAAAATACGAACCAAGAAGTTTTTGAGCCAACAGCTTGCAGATCATGAATGTCTCGCTACACCTGGCTGCATCTGGAAAAGAAAGGCTTTACTGCTCCGAGGGAGAGTGGGTTGCAACAGCAGCACTTGGCCTGTGGAACAACAACTACTATTGCCTTAGAATCCTCGCACATGGTCAGACAGATCTTCCTGTAGATACACCTCTAATTAGATGAATAATTTGATGACTTGGACATCTTAGTGTACACTAACAAAAGGATCTTCAAGCAAAAGCTCCATCTGCAGAGCAAGATCATCAGATGTAAATACAGTGACCTGCTTTTGATGTAGAGATATGTTACATTTAGAAATGAGGTATTCTATGTGATTTAGGCCATACGTGGCTTTAGTCATAATGTATATGCATTATGTAAGTATTGTATGAACGAGTGCTCCAGGGGAGTGAGAGGTATTTTATGGATGAAAATTGAATTGTTTCTTTATGTGCCAAGTTCTATCAGGACCCTGTTTGACTGTAGCAACTTTTCTTTAAAGGCTTCATAGACAGATAACAAGGACTTCTAGTTGGAAAGAATCAAGTTTAAACAAAGTATTATGTTTCAATTACAATAAATATTATTTTGATATCCTTTGATGTAAGTTGCTACTCAGATTAGCTTAGTTTCTGTTACCTTACTACGAAAATACATTGGCACTAATAAATCTGAACTTTTTTTATAAGAATAAAAACCAAATGTCTGTATAGGTGTCTTTGGTTGTTTTAACAGCACTATTGCTTCTTGTACATTACCATTTTCCTTTCCAGACAGCTTATGTGTGTGAAGTTCAAAACGAAATAATTTATGAATTTTTATAACGCTGCTCCACTGTCCATTGTTTGGTTCATTTTTCAGGGTGTTTGCACAATAAGTTAACTGTACATTTTTTTCTCCAAGGTCTTTTACTACAAAATTCAGGAAGAAATTTTACTATAGTTAAAAAAAAAAAAAAGTATTCTTAGCCATCACAGTTTATCAGCCAAGTGGAATTCCAGTGTTTGAATTTTGGAGAGGAAAAACAAACAGCAGCAGAAACAGTGTCTTCCTGGGATGAGTAGTCAAAAGGGGTTGGGAAGTCTGAGGCTTGGAGCAAGGGCAAGTTTCCATGTTACCTTTTTTTTTTTTTCATTTTTCTGTTCCAGTCTTCTTTTAATATTTCCTTCCTCTTCCATATGCTAAACAATTATTTTAAGTCTTCCTTTTCTCTAAATTTGACTTTGTTATTCCCCTCAAGGTTACTTCAACAACCATGGGATTGAGACAAGATTATTGTTGTTTGAAAGTTTTTGTTATTGTTGTCGATTCATACAAGCCCCTGTTATGTTATATCCTACCATTACATGTTAAGTAGTGCAACTTGAGTAGTCAGGGAAAAAGATTAGATTTGGCAAGCTGAGTGCAACAACACCACAGAGTATATTTCCAGGACCCTGTGGTAGGTCATTCTTTGCAATCATTATCAAAGTATTGCTTTTGAGTACAGTATATCAGGGATTATTTCACATCGAATATGTAAAAGTCAGAAGAGAATTGCCATAATTTTGAATATAAAATTCAATTTTATTTCTCTGATTATTACTTTGTAGAGACCATATGCTTAAGAGTAGTGAAAATGAGGAAGGTGTTCTTATTGATTATCTTGATGATAAGCAGACCATATAGAATCATACCTTCATGTTGTCCATGATTCTAGTCAATGGCTGATGGTGCTATCAGATGCTATTAAAAATGTATTTATTTCCAAGTCCTAGGAGGTTTTCCTGAAGTAATGAAATCACATATTTGGTGAACTCATTTAATGGAAGTATGCCTAATGAACAGTCTGATAATAAGAAAAAAATGAAAAAATCATTTATGCTTCTGAAAGTCTGAAATGCAATGCATGTTATCCCAGAACATCTTTAAAATAGAGAAATTTGTTGACAGCATATTAATTAAAAATCTTGCCTGTTGAGCAGCCAACAAATCAAGACAAAAATTCAATAGGATGGAGACCCAGCTTTCTGATCTAGTTACAGTGCATTTACTGTCAACAATCCAGGCAAGGTGAAGATGATACATACATGTAAGGCTTCCTACTTGGCACAGACTTTTTCAACTGCTGGTAAGCTGCTGAATTCAAATAAATTTTCCTGTAACGTGACATAAAGTTTTTTTCTTAGCTGTATAAATTCCTTCTGATTTGCTGAATATTATTCTTTATAGCTGCTAAGCCCCATGAAAACATGTTGGTGTCCAGGCCTCTGGCTGTGAAGAGTACCAGAGACTGGCATTTGCAACAGAAGGCAGTGGAGATAACACCTGTGTCACATGTGAACAGGTGAATGATCTGCTCAGTATGGTGGCTGAGCTGAAGGAAGAAGTCACGAGGTTACTGACTATAAGAGAATGTGAAAAGGAGATAGAATGGTGGAGCCAGGCTCTGTCATCCCTGAGAGAGGGGCAGCAGGTGAAGGCTGCATGAGAAGCAGGGGATCCCACGCCCTCTTGCCTCCTCGAAAAGGATGACCCAAGAGATGATGGGGAATGGAGACAGGTCGCTGTCTGGAGTGGTGGGAGAAGCAAAAGAGACTCCTCCCAACTTCCCCTGGTCTTCTCAGTTTCCCATACACAATAGGTATGGGGCTCTTGTAACAGAAGGCTCAGCAAATGTGGAAGATAGAGGCCTAAATGAAACAGGTGGCTAGAGGAAAGCTGATGGCTGTGACAGAAGGCAAGTGCCTTCCTTGCCTGCTTCGTCTCCCCAGGTGTCTCTGAAAATAGATAAGAGGCCTTGCTGTAAGACAGCCAGTCTAATGGGGATATGGATGACAGGTAACCTGTATCAGAGGTATTGCTGCAGCCTATTAGGCTTTCTGGACATATCACAACCTCTTCCACAAAGAAGAAGAGTTGTGGTTGTTGGAGACTCGCTCCTAAAGGGAACAGAGGGTCCAATATGCAGGGTTGAGCCTCATCACAGGGAGGTCTGCAGTCCTCCTGGAGTCTGAATTAGGAATATTGCTAGGGAATTCCCCAACAAGGTGTGGTCATCTGACTTTTATCCATTACTGATCTTCCATGTAAGTGGAGAGAAAGCTGCATTCTGTAATTTGAGGGGAATGAAGAGAGATTTCAAGGTCTTGGTACAATTGGTGAAAGGGTCTGGGGTGCAAGTTATTTTCTCTTCCCTACTTCCAGCAGCTGACCATGATATGGAACAGAATAGAATAATTCAGTCCATAAATACCTGGCTCTGAGTCTGGTGCTACAGGCAGGGCTTTGGGTTCTTTGGTAATGACTGGTATTACAAGATATCAGGACAGACCATAGGAGGTGGGAAGGGCTTACCTTCCAAGGGAAAAAGGAATTTTGGATGAGAACTAGCAGGGCTCATCAGTAGAGCTTTAAACTAGATTTGAAGGGGGATGGGGTTGTTTCCAGGTCTGCACCAGTGGGACGGAGTTCAAGTACATTATAAGTACTAGACCAGAAGGCCTCACACCCCCCTAGGAGAGAATTGGCATGCTCAGCTTGCTCCCTGAAATGCCTATATACCAATGCACGCAGCATGGGGAATAAACAGGACGGGGTAGAAATCCATATGTGGTCAAGGGGTTATGATCTGGTGCTAATTACAGAGACATGGTGGGACAGCTCTAATGACTGGAATGTGGCCATGGGTGTCTATGTCCTTTTCAGGAAAGACAGATCAACAGGGCGTGGTGGGGTAGTTGCTGTTTACATGAGAGAGCAACTCGAATGTATTGAGTTCTGTCCAGGGATTAATGAGGGACAAGTTGAGAGTTTATGGGTGCGAGTTAAGTGGCAGGCTAATATGGGTGATGCTGTTGTGGGTGTCTATTACAGGCCACCTGATTGGGAAGAGGAAATTGATGAGGCTTTCTCCAGGCAGCTCACAGTAGCCTAGCAATCTTAACCACATGGTTAAGTAGGGAAGTGCTGGGCAAATTAAAGTGGAAGAAGAGAGTCTACAGATCATGGAAGGAGGGGCTGGCAAGATGGGAAGAGTACAAGACTGTTGTCAGAGTTTGCAGGGAGGCAACTAGGAAAGCTAGGGCCTCTCTGCAATTAAACCTTGCAAGGGAGGTCAAGGAAAATAGGAAGGGCTTCTTCAAATATATTGCCCAAAAAACGAATCCTAGAAGCAATGTAGGCCCCCTGCTGAATGAGGTGGGTGCCTTGGTGACAGATGATATAAAGAAGGTGGAGTTACTGAATGCATTCTTTGTTTCTGTCTATACTCTTAGAGACTGTCCTCAGCAGCCTTAGAGCCCTGAGCCCCCACATGATGTTAGGTTACTGGAGGAGTTTTCCTTAGTTGAGGAGGACTGGGTTAGGGACCAGTTAAGCCA
>VWZX01010731.1:0-78833 GCA_013399015.1 Galbula dea
GTACTAGCACTAGAACATTGCCCCACTGGTGCAGACCGGGCAACAACCCCATACCCCTTCGAAACTAGTTTAAAGCCCGATGGATGAGCTCTGCTAGTTCTTGTCCTAGAATCCTTTTTCCCCAGAAGACAAGCCTTTCCCACCTCTTATCATCTGGCCTGGCACCCTGTAATACCAGGCATTATCAAAGAACCCAAAGCCCTGTCTGTAGCACCAGCCTCAGAGCCAGGTATTTATGGACTGAACACTTCTACTCCATCCGATATCACGATCAGGTACTGGAAGTAGGGAAGAGAAAATAACTTGCGCCCCTGACCCTTTTACCAACTGTCCCAAGGCCTTGAAATCTCTCTTCATTCCCCTTCTAACTCCCCTTCTAACACACAGAGTGTTGCTGATCTCAGGCAGGAATGAAAAAGCACACAGCAACAGTTTCAGTGCCTTAAGAAAAAAGTCATCATTGTCACTGGCTAATTTACCAACCTGCAACATGCCAATCTGTTCAGGTGCAGTATCAAGACTGTTTGAAACAACCAGCTACACAACAAAAAAACCCCACAAATGCCACTTCCCTCTGTCCTTTCCTTCTTATCTTCCACACAGATTTAATACTGGGATAGCATCCTAAGCAGCTTTTTCTTAATCATCTGCATCTTCTGGAGCATCTACTGTTTCAGCAACAGTCAAAGATTCTTTTAACAGACAGAAATACTGGTCCAAAACAAGTAGCTGCTATTGCAGTGCCTAACATAGTTTTTCTTTTTCCTTTATTATATAATCCTAGGGTCTTCAAGAGTAACTGACAGTCAAGACTGGTGTCACTCTATTGGAGAACACACAAAAACATATTTTTTTCAAAAAGGTTTATGGTTTTAGGCCCAAATCCTACTATGAAAAGATAAGCCTTTGGGCAGTCATGTAACTCAGTCTCCAAAGCTGAAGAAAGTAAACATATTTTTTCGATCTATCTCACATACGCTCAGTGTGCCTAGAGTCAAAATTTCCTGACATGCAACATTAGCATAAACTATAACCATAGAGATAATGTTATTTATTTATTATCAGTTTTCTTCCCTTCCCCAGATTTCTTCCCAAGAAGACAAACCAGAAAGACAAAACGGAAACCCTTTCCAAGATAACTGTCAAGGCAGAATCATAATTCTGCTGTATGATACAGATCATCAGGAATTACACAAATCCATTAGGATTTGAAAATGAGCTTCCACAGACACAGCCCAAACACATCAGAACATAAGAGTAAGCAGCCAATGTAGCATGCAGTTGGAAGTCTGATCAAGAAGCACTAAAAGCACTAGTCCTACATCAGTATCCATCTGCACGATATTTGCCTTCCCTGCTCTACCACTGGAATGGGTGCATTATTTTACACTGGCATTTACATTTATTCAAAAAATCTCTAAAAGCACTTTTCTATTGTGAAATAAAGTATAAGATTTACACCTGTAAGATTTCTACCTAGTTAGTTATCAACTATTCAGTATTTACTTTCATTCACCTATTCACATGCACTGTGGTCTACCAAAACCTTTTTTAAAATAGCCACCTTTCACCAGGCCATTCAGAAAGACATTAAACCACAAAACCAATTATTTCTCCTGTCTTTTTGATGTAAATAGCACATAAACTCTTTCAGTGACCCATTTAAATTATTTTTTCTGCTTCACAATGGGAGTGACACAAGGGTAAGCATATATTAATATTAAAGACTGAGTCAAAATAACTGAAATCATGATCACATTAGCTATCACCTTTTACCCTTTCTGGCAGTTGCAGACTTAGTCTATTTTTCTCTGCAAAGACAGTCTTGCCACTAAGCAAAGTATTTCCAGAGAAATGGGCCTGAATTTTAGCTATGGTATTGCAAACAAACTTTTTGGGTATTTCAACACATCTTTATTACTTTAGAAAATGCTACAATTCAATGAAGTCATTTGCTCCTAAAATGACTTTAGCACAGAAAGATTTGTTACACTAATGTGCCCTTAATACTGTTTAACACTGTTTTTACACTAAGGAAAAACCTTTTAAAAGTGTATCATAGACACAGACAGTGTAACAGTGTAACAAGTTTCATTTCAGCACAAGAAAAAGCCCCAAACGACTCCTACTCTGCTTTTGCCAGTATAAGACTCCATTAAAATATATCTGAGTAATTAAGACTATACAGGCAATTCTTCTTAAAACACCACAACATATTTTAAGAAACTGCAATGCAGAACAAACAGATATGCCACATGCTTAGCCAAAACCAAGTTCTTAAAAAGGTCTAACCTGAACACCATCCACCAAATACAGCAGCATCCTGTCAATGATTATATGTAGAAACCCTCAAGGTAATGCTTTAGTAACTTACAGGATAGCCATAGGTACAACATGGCTGCAGTACAAATGTCACTGATGAAAACTGAAAGACACAAGTAGAAATAGACATGCTTACAGCAACACTCAATGTTGCATGAATGTTCTCCTCTCTTTTTTTTCCCTGCAGTTTACATTCTGATGCATGCATTAAAACACAGTTATGGTGGAAAGAGATTGTGGATACAGTTACTTACCCTGCAAGATGTAAAACTTTTTTAAACAAACAGCACATTGCAATTTACACTGTCACTTACCTCATATGACCACACACACTGAGTTCCTCCAAACCTTCGGACACACCTGCCCACCTCCACATCCTCATGAGTGGTGTACATTTCTTTCAGGCATTCACCTATATGTGGCACCATCCTCCTGAGAACCTCCCGGCTGAAGATCATTCCTGGCCCTCCCATGCAGAAATTTTCTCCAGGCTCAAGCCCAAGTTTTCCAAGTTCTTCAATATTACCCAGACCAGTCTGACCCAAATACAGAGGTTTACTGCTGTTCAGTGATCGAAGAAACTCCTCCAGCTTTTCACCTGAAAAAGAGAAAAGGTTACTGTTATTTCTTTACCTAGTCTGCCAGCCATCTCTACCACTGTGCCTCCAGTTTTTTAAAAATGTAGCAGGCACCTGAGACTGTCAAAGGAAATCACTTCAAAAGTGATTAGAAATATCCTTGGACAAGTTTGCCTTTCACAAACTTTTTTTTAGTTTTTTTTAAACATTGTTATTTTTATTAATTAATATTATAATGACATTGTCATTCAGACAAAAGCCAGAATATGATCAAAACTTGATTTTACCAGTAAACCTTGTTCTCTTCAACTGATAATGATAGAAAGTACCTGCTTGCTAGTTTTTTTAAAAAGAGGAAGGGAAATGCTGGATATTATATTAATAGGAATATTTTTTTGAAAAGACTAGAGTAAAGAAAGTCTTTGAAAAGACTTCTACATCTGCAACTGAATGTATGTACATGTGTACATGTGAGTATTTCACAAGTGAATGGCACATGACAAGCCAATTAAACGACTCCAACAAAATCAAGTGACAAATGCATAAGTATACAGTTACCTCTAATTAACTTTCAACAGCATTAAGCAACCGCATTCACAACCTAGGCATACGCCTACAACTTCAGCTTCACTTTCTCTCTTATGAGCAGGACACTGGACGACTAACGCAGCGACAAGCGTAGACCAAAAGGAAGCGGGTTGCAGGACACAATTTTCTAACGGTGCTACAAAACTCGCGCGGCAATAGGTCTAGGGCTTTTCAGAAGCACAAGCTGCAGAGGAGAATGTCAGCTTTACAAGTAGCCCTCTGAGGCTGCGTTTGCTCAGCCGAAATGTCAGCTAGCCTTTCGCTAGCGCTGAAAAACATAATTTCAGAGGAAGATCGAATGGAAACCTTCGGGCTGAGCAGCACAGCGGGGTCTGACCACCCGGGGCAGGAGCGTCCGACACCCCTCCTCACCGCTCCCACCCGCCGCCTGCGCACGAACGAACATCCTTAGGCTGCGCAGCCGAGCGCGCCCGGCACCACGCTCCCGCTCCCTTGCCCACGTCCAGTCCTGCTGGGACAGACCCCCTCCGCCGGCGCACGGCAGAGCCTCGCCCGAGGTGCCGGTGCAGGGGCCGCAGCACTGGGATCCTATGCTTACGCAGGGAGCGGCACCGTACCCGCCGCAGTCCAGCCATCCGCCTCAGCCTTCCCCAGGGGCAGCCCGGCCCAGCCCCACGCAGGCACCTCGGGGTTCCCACCTGGACAGAGCCCACGGTCCGCACACACAAGCCGGAAGCAAATGCCACCGGGGTGTGGTGCGGAGTCGAGGTGCCCCTGGCGCTCCCCCACCTCGGGCGGGACCAACCCACACTCCCCACTCCCACCTGGGACCCCGCCAGGCCCCCACGCCACCGCTTCCCTCCCGCCGGTGGGTCGCGACTCAGTCACCTTTAATGTAGACGTCGTCGTCGGCCCGCATGAACCACTCGTACTTGTCCAGGTAGTGGTCGTGCATGTACTTGATCATCATAAAGGACTTCTTCTGCGGCGGGTAGGAGTCGTCCACGCCGGGCAGGGCGACGACGGGAAGCGGGGGCAGCCCGGGGGGAGCGGCGGAGCCCTGGCTGGAGAAGAACTCCACGCGACCCGGCACCGAGGGCGCCCACGTCCGCTGCGCCGCCACCGCTCGGCTGCCCAGGTACTTCTGGGCCGTCATCACCCCCACGTAGAGGAAGTTGCGGGGCTTGGCGCAGCCCGGCGCGCCCCCCCAGTCCCCACTCCCATTGTGGCTGCCGCCGGGCCGGCCGCTCCGCTTCTCGCCGCCTTCCTCCTCCTCTTTTGGCTCCCCTTCCCCGCCGGCGGCGGGGCTGGAAACCGTGCCCTCCTCCGCCACCGGCGGCAGCAGCTCCCAAGGGCTGTTTCTGAAACTCGTGCCTCCCAGCACCGCCGCTGCCACCGGCGGCGCTTCCTGGCCGCCTGGCGCCGCCGCGCCCCTGGCCGCCCCCAGCCCCGCCGAGCGGCCGTAGTAGGAGCAGAGGCTGGCGCCGCGCCTCTTCTCGCTCAGCTCGGCCACTTTGGGGGCGATAAGCCACGAGGCGGCGGTGAAGCCCAGCACCAGCCCCAGCACCACGCTGAGCCAGGCTCTCCGGGACCGCGCTGCCATGGCGCGGGCGGGGCGGCTCCCAGAGTGCCGCTGCCACCGCCCCCGGCGTCCCCCCGCCGCCTCCCGCTGGAAGCGATCCCCGTCCCACGGCGGCTTCGGGCGCAGAGAGTCACGGCGCGGCTGCGTGTCCCGCCGCGGTGGCTCAGGCGGCTGTGCTGCTCCCGAGTCAAACTTCGCCGGGCGGGAGAGCAGCGGCGAGGACGGCGAAGCGCTAGCGGCAGCCCCTCCACTCCGCTGGCACCTTGTCACCGGGGCGGCTGGTCCCTCCCCGCCCCTCCCACCGCTCGGCCTCCTCCACACGGCGGCGGCGGTGGCGGCCCACGCTCCGCTTTCGCCACTCAGCCGCCTTCCTCCATGGCTTCCGAGCGCCTCACCCCGGAGGGTGTCGACGCCGGTGCCCGAGCCGCGCCGGCGAAGTGGCGACCGCCGACACCGCTCCGGAAGGAAGCGATTTTTTTAGGTGCCGCTCGCGGATCCCTTGCGCCACGATCCCGCTACTGGCCGAGCCTGGCCGCCCTCCGGCGCTCCCCTCCACCGGCCGGGGCCGGCTGCTGCTGAGCGCTGCGGCAGGGGTCCCTCTGGCCGAGCCGCTTGGTCCCGGCCGCGCTTCAGCACGACTCACACGCTCCGCCGCCGCATCGGGGGAGGCAGGGGGCTTATCTGCTTCCGCAGCTTTACGTGGCCCTCGGGAGGCCACCGGACGCCGGTAGGATCATCCTGCCTTGGTTTCTCATCCTCGTGGAAGGGCAGATCAGGGATGTAGTTTCAGGAGGAGGGAAGCCGTCTCCTTTGCTCTGCCTTCTGCTCCCAAGCCCCGAACATTTCCATACTTTCTGGCTTTCCAGACAGAAACGGTGGCCCTTCCTGACAGTGTCTCTTCCTGTGGTGTGGATTCCCACAGCTTAAGGATAACATTTATCACGAGTTCAAAGATGATGGAGCATTTCCTCTTCATCCTCCCAACCTCAGGGTGACTGCACTTTCCGCAGCCCAGGATGACTTACAACAAGAATTAAACGTCCAGGCCATTGTGCCTGTAGGGATGGCCTCAGCTCTGAAGTTTAAGATCTCCCTCATCCCCCCATATTTATATGCATCTCTAACTTAATAGTGCAAGATGCTTATCTCCGGCAAAAGCTATTAACTGTGTCTTCCATTCATTTGTCATTTCACTGAAATACGTCCAAGTTACTGAAGAATCAGTCACGTGTTTAATCATTTTCAGTAAACCCACCCATTTCTGTAGTGAAGTCTATGGAATTGTCTTTCACTTCATTTGACTTCACCAATAGTCAGGCACATACGTCAAGGTGAGAGGAAGAGTGTGGAAGCTGGTATTGTGTTATACTAGCAAAAGTAAGGGAATAGCAAGAGAAAAATGTCTAGTCATTTTCCAAAAGGACAGTAATTACTTCTCCCACTTAACAGAGAAAAAAAAGTCATCTCGACATTGTCCTTACCTATGACAAGGTCACTTACTGAAGTAAATTGCTTTTTTTCTTTTATCTCTGCCACATGCCATGAGCAGGCTGTGTGTGCATTGTGGTTTTTGAGATGTGAGAGCATCAGGCTCAGGAAACATACCTTCTAGCTTCCCCAGGGCTGAGCATCCTTTCAAAGCAGCCTACCATTAATTTCCTCTTTATGCACATACAGGCTGCAGCTTTTATAATGCCAAGCAGCAAGGCACTAGGTACCAGGTGCACATTTACTCCAGCTGTCACCACTGAAAACAATAGCCCAGGCAATGTGTATAGGACATAAATACCATCCAAGAAGTCCTCCAAGCAATAAAGCTGCACATCCTGTGTCTGTATTCACCAAACTACTAACAGGAAACAAGCTAAGCAGAAAGGCTATCCTTCAGAAAGCTTTTATCACAGCATTAGGAATTACCAGTTTTAGGTGTGTCTCAGCTTTCCATATGAGTCTTCCACTTAAAAAATACTATCGCCCTTTCCTTTTCCTCCACTCCCTGCAAACAGCTGGGGGTTGCTGGGTCACAGCAAGTCGTGCACAGTATGACCTCAAGCAGTAAGGGCTCCTCTACACATACACAAGCACACCATCATAGTGTCCTAAATTTTCAGACAACTTCCTGCTATAGGGTTGCAGAGGTACAATGTATGACACAAAGCTACTTTGCTTATGTATAAACAGAAATAACTCCAGTTGGTGTCAGCTATGCCAGCTCCTCAGGTCTGACGGCACTTATTTTGTCACAAAAAGAGCAGGCAGACCCATGAGAGGTAAGCGTAAAGACTTTCACATTCTTCCAAGATGAAAACAGACCTTAAGGTGTTGTGTGTTACTAAGATAGTTTATAAAGGAATTGAGTATAAGGATATTTGCAGCTGAAATATAAAAGTTTGTACATGTATTTGTATTTTTAGTTCAGTGATATACCCGTATTTCAGCTCGTGGTGGGGAAGTCTGTTGAATGTTAATAGGTTCTCATGGTCTGACCAAGACACGGACTGGACCGCTTTTGTAGGAGCAATGGTGGCATCTAGTGGTTAAAGGTAACACTCCTGTACCTGTGTTCAGTAAAGGAGTGAAACCCAGGATGCCTTTCCAATTAAAATAAATACTTGATATAATAACTTGTTAAGCTGGGTAACAGTTATATCTGAAAACAATTTCAGATCTCTGTTTTGTGGGTTTTTTAAAGAAGATTCTGGTAACATATCTGTGAATTCAAAAAGCAACCTTAGGGATGGCTTCAATGTATGTTGTAGTTGCTGCTACAATCAACTCAAGCTCTGCTAGAAGCAAGGAAAGAGTAATGGCAATGACTGCCATTTTCAAAACAAAACAGAAAAGCCTAAAAAATTGTTGACACATGGATCTGCTTGATGCAAGAGTGGAGAAACTCAAGACTGAATATTATTGAAAGAACTAGAGGTATTAGTATCACTAGTCAAATAAATCAGAGACTTTTGCAGTAGGGTCTCAGTCTTTGAGTGTGAAACAAAAGTTTTTTCATCATTTTTTTCACTTTTGCTCTTTAAACTATTATTACCAAGCAATGGATAGCTCCCTTTTAGGTGTGTGAAGTTAAAGAAAATTTTTAGCATTTGGGTCAAAGTTATGGATGGAAATGTGCCCAAAACAAAAAAAAAAAATGGCTTGTGTCAGAGCTAGTGCAGCCATTTTCAAAAGACAAAGACATTTCAATAGTCTTGTAGAGCAAGATTTTAAAAAATTAAGCTTGAAACTGCAACTATACTTTAAGTTTCTATAAGCATATATTTAATTTTTGTTACATCCAGGTAATTATATACATTAGTGGTATATTAACTAAAAAGTACTTTTATTGTCTTTATTTTTATTCTTGTGTTCTAAAACTCCAAGGTATTTATGCTGAACTTGTTTCTATTGTTATGTGGTGCCTGTGTTATTGCAACATCTAACTCCCTAGCCATTTACATTTGTACATACAGTTTGATTTTGGAAAATAATTATAGGTCCAATCTGTTAACCCTCACAGCCATCCAAATGATGATTAAAGCCTTTTCTAATGATTTTACTGGGCACTGAACCTGGCCAGATTTTGGATAAATATATCCCTTTCTTTCAAGAGATATCAGCTACTTGTGTATATTCAGTCGCACCCACACACTTTACTATCTTACCATCATTTCCTGGCAGAGCAATGACAGCTACTGGAGCAGGAATCTAACTGCAGCATCTTGCTCCTTCGCTGCTGTCCACAAAGCCATTTCTGAAGCTTCATGTACTCAGTCCTGCTCTAGACTGAGATTAGTGAAGTGAAACAGACATTACTGAAAGCAAATCCCTTAAAACGTTCCAGGATTTCTGAAAATCCAGCAGTGACTTGAATTTTAGTTTCACAATGTGTTCACAACATCAGCTATTAGCAAACTCATCTTGTAATTTATTTTTTTTATGAAATCCAAATTTAAATAATATGCATAATAGGGTAGATTGTGAAATCCATACTTCATAAACCCCTTTCATATTTAAAGGACATTACTCTCTCTTATGAATACGAGACATCCATACACAGCTTCCACCTCTACATGGAATATATTAAACACTTCTATGTGGTGGACAGTAGTATTTACTTTCTTGCTCATCAGGTGCCTCAACAGCTGTGGACTTGTATTAAAGGCATATTAATTTTAACAGGTTTGGGAGATTGCATATAGTTTCTCCCACAGGGGCTGACCTCCATAGCAAATACTCAGATAAGCTAGGAAAGGTGCATCATTCCCAGCACCACAGCTCCATTGCACTCTCATGCCATCTAATTTGTGATGGAGGTGTGCTTTATTACACAAGACACAGGCTTTGATCCTGATGCCAGATGAGGCACACAGCTGGAGAGTGCTGTGGCATCCTTGCAGTCCATAGGCATAGTATCCTCTTTGAAGCCACGGAATGAGACAGCATGGTGCATGGGAAACTTCTATGCCAAAAGAGTTGCTCACACCTGGAAGGAGAGAAGCAACCTCTGTCTGTCATAGTATGCATGCACTGGTAGAGGTTGTACGCAGAAAGACTTTTCCAAAATCCTGCAAAACCTGTAATTTTCTAAATTTGGAGCATGTTCTGCAACTATCATACCAAGAAGCTTGCTTTGGCTTCACCTGGGTATCTTGGGGTAACATTCCAGAAAGAATCCGAATCAGGAGAATTCAGAGAACATTTCAGGGGAATTGAGGACCTGTTCATCCCAGGGGAATTGTTGCACATGCAGTCTGTTTCCCATAGGTTCTTGCACATTTCTGATAGTAGAGAATGCAGTGTTTTTTCCTGTATTAACACTTCTGTCACATGTTATTGCACTACTATTTTAGTGGCATACACAAGGACTAGGAGGAGTAACTTCTGCCCTTTGAATGGAAGTCAGCAATGTGCTGCTTCTCCATGTCCATAGGATAGACGGAAAGCCACATACATCAATCCTGGTAAAAAGGTCGCTACAATCATAAGGAGCACAAGAGAAAATCTCTCTCTTTAAAGAGGCCAAAAGGAAGACTTAGTTCTCAATGTACTCTGAGAACTGACTCTGTGGTGAAAAATTAACATCGAAAATAAAAACCTTTCTTGCTTAACATAACTTTCCTACAATATCTACAGTAGGAAAATAACCTGTATAGTGCTTTCTTCAAAGAATTTGAAAATATGTTCATAAGACATAAAAAGTTCTTAGTGTAATATTTTGTACAAATAGTTGTAATAACAAAGGTAACACCACAATTTGATCAACCTGGACATAAGAAGTCTTTTATTTATTTATTTATATAAATTTTATTTATTTATTTATGGAAACAAAAGAAACAAAAAAAAGGTAAAATACAAGATTATTTTCTAATAGGAATAGCCATAACCTCTGTACACTAATACTTTACTAGTTAATCTTCAGAGTGAAGAAACGCACATGAGGAAGATGTGTGTCATATAATCTGTTATGTTTATTTGCAAAGGCAGAGGGCACTGCCTGAGAAGTGGATGCCAAAACCTCTGAAGGCTTTTCCAGCTACTTTGCGAGAAAAACCTAACAAAGGAAATGAAAATGTAAACAAAAAACACCAAACCTCTAGAAAGGAAATAGTAGGATGTCTACAGAGGTGAGTGGCTATTGCCCCAGAGGAAGAACTGAATAGTTACCTTTGACCAGCCAAAACAAAAGTGACAATAAACACATACACATACAACCCTTCAAAATTTAGTGTCACTAGAGCATGTGACACCTTAAAAAAAACAGTTAAAATCACATAACTGTGACTCCAGAATTCTTGTAAAGAAGGATCCTGGGCATGTTGGTTTGGTGAGTTTCCTACAGTGGTTTCTTTTCTGCAGTCCTTTTTATAATTTTTGAAGAGGATACTAACAAGTTGAGCATATGCTGAACTTTTTTTCCAAATCTACTAGTGATTTTACTCAAATAGCACTTTTTATCAGACTTGGCGTTAAAGTCACCTAATGGAATGTCCTTTTTGTCTACAACTTGAAATATCTGGATGAAGGACAAAGAAGGACCATTTCTTCCAAGCTCAAGATCAGAGCATCCCAACACGTAGAAAATCAAGGAAGGGAGCCAGGAGACCTGCATGGTTAAGTAGGGAAGTGCTGGGTAAACTCCAGTGGAAGAAGAGAAGTCTACAGATCACGGAAGGAGGGGTTAGCCACATGGAAAGAGTACGAGACTGTTGTCAGAGGCTGTAGGGCAGCAATTAGGAAAGCTAAGGCCTCTCTGGAATTAAACCTTACAAGGGAGTTCAAGGACAATAGGAAGGGCTTCTTCAAATATAATGTCTGAAAAACTAACACTAGAGGCAATGTAGGCCCACTGCTGAATGAGGTGGGTGCCTTGATGACAGATGATACAAAGAAGGTGGAGTTACTGAATGCCTTCTTTGTCTATGTCTATAGTGTTAGAGACTGTCCTCAGGAGCCTCAGACCCCTGAGCCCCCACATGATGTTAGGATAATGGAGGAGATTTCCTTGGTTGAGGAGGACTGCGTTACGGAGCAGCTAAGCCATCTGGACATTCATAAATCCATGGGATCTGATGGGACGCACCCGCATGTGCTGAGGGAGCAGACAGAAGTCATTGCCAGGTCACTCTCCATCATCTTGGGTAAGTCCTGGGGGACAGGAGAAGAGNTATTAACATTTAGTGGTGGTCTAGTGGTTAGGATTCAGTGCACTCATCACCAGGACCCAGGTTCGATTCCTGCTTAGGGAAGAATCCTATTCTGGCAGGGGGGTTGGATTAGATGATCTTTCAAGGTCCCTTCCAACTCCAGATATTCTGAGATTCGGAGCAGCCAGCATGGGTTTACCAAGGGGAAGTCATGTTTGACCAACCTGATAGCCTTTGATGAGGACATAACCAGGTGGATAGATGAAGGTAGAACAGTGGATGTGATTTATCTTGTTTTCAGTAAAGCATTTGACACTGTCTCCCACAGCATCTTTACAGCTAAACTGAACAAGTGTGGTCTGGATGATCAGGTAGAGAGGGGGATTATGAACTGGTTGAAGGACAGAGGTCAGAGAGTTGTGGTCAATGGGTTGGAGTCTAGTGGAGTCCCTTAGGGGTCGGTACTGGGACCAGTACTTTTCAATCTATTCATTAACGACCTGGATAAGGGAACAGAGTGTGCTCTCAGCAAGTTTGCTGATGACACTAAACTGGGTGGAGTGGCTGACACACCAGAGGGTTATGCTGCCATTTAATGAGACTTAGGCAGACTGGAGAGTTGGGCAGGATGAAATTGAATGAAATTCAATAAGGCCAAGTATTGAGTTTTGCACCTGGGAAAGACCAACCCCATGTATGAGTGTAGGTTGTGGACTGACCTGTTGGAGAGCAGTGAAGGAGAAGGAGACCAGGGGGTCCTGTTGGATGGAAGGATGACCATGAGTCAGCAGTGTGCTCTTGTGTCCATGAGGGCCAATGTTATCCTGGGATGACTACTTCTGATAACTCTCTTTTCCCTACAAGCTTTTAGATGATGGCCAGAATGAGCTGTTCCATCACCTTTCCAGATGGTTGACATCTAATCTTTACACTTAAGAGAAATTGGTTATACTGAAGACAAAAATTATGGATTTCAGTTTATGGCTCATGCATTTAGCAACTAACATTGTCAGAGTAATTGCCTGAAGTGTGAGGTCTGGCAATTTGCTTTGTAAAATCCTGCTGCTTACATAGCTACTTGTATTCTATGCAAAATTTGTGAGGAAGGGGTTTGTTTATTGGGAAACTGCCATTCACACCACTTTCAAACATCACCATGTAACAAACTACAGAGAATATCATGACTCAGAGTAGTTCATCAATTCAGCTTGTGGCCTTCAGGTGAGAGTGCAGAAAATATACAGCTATGCACTGTCATGCAACAAGTTTCAAAGAGGTATCTCCATATGGGCAAAGCCTTAACAGTAACAAACATCAGCCTACATATCTTAATTTCTTCTGGATTATCTTGATTATGGCTGTCTCTGAGAACTGTGGCTAAGCAAAACTTGGGTTAAAGCAAAAAGGCTTTGGATTTCAAGGGTACTCTAGTTAGTCAGCTCTTCTCCTGCAAGGCAACCCCTCTTTCCAGGCTGGAAGATGCAAAGTTACCACAAAATCATAGAATCACAGAATGTTAGAGGTTGGAAGGGGCCTCAAAAGATCATCTAGTCCAACCCCCCTACCAGAGCAGGATTCCTTAGAGTAGGTAATGACAGTAACCTGATCCCAATGAATCTGCATTTAATTTCTACTAAGGGAGTCCATTGTTCTCCAGTGTATCACACCCCAGGAGAGCATTTGGCTTTGCTCTGTCACACTTGGTGACAGATCTTTCAGAGCTCCAGCTAAATAGCATTAAATAGCACTTAAATCATTCTCCGTGCAGTTCTGATTGGGACACTAACTTGGCTAGAGTAAATTAATATGTTTGAACTGTTCTGCTCCAAGGCAGAATGTTGGGGTGTTACATGAAGCAAAACAAACCGGGCCTCGGGGTCCACAAGAAAGACAGTGAGCATCCTTTTTAGTGTTTTCCTGTGAGCATCCTGACTTTTCAGGTAGGCTAGAAATTTCAAATAGCTCCTTATCTTTCTGTTTGATCCTAAGCGAAATTGTAGCCCTTGGCTGAGGTGATGAATTAATTACCACACTGTCTCATAATTTATAATAATTTCAAAAACCCAAACAACTTTATATGCCATTTCGCTTCTTATATCTCTGAGCTGTATGGCATATGTGGCATCCACATAAGAAGGGGGCTCCCTGCTGTGTGCTCTGTGAACTGTTCCCCTCAGATAAGACAGATAAATTGCTGATTCACCTTCGTTAACCACCAAAGACATAGAAATCATTCCACAGATTATCTATTTCAACACTTCCATTATGCAGACTACTTTCCAGATGGCTGGGACCAGAGCACTCCAGGAATGTTAACAGAGGTGTACCATCTGGCCACCCAAAGAAGACAGCCATGATGTCCTGCAGGAGAGAATGTACTAGAATGGACAGATATGACTGACTGTGATGGCTGTCAAAGCTTACCTTCTGTAATTTTCCTCAATTAAATCTTTTAAAAAGCAAGATGGGAAAAAAACCAAACCAAACCAAACCAAAAAACCCACAAACAAACAAAACCCAGAAAACTAACAACCAACATTTTAGGGCTGGAAGCATAACTGTGCAGCACAATGGGAAAATATTTGAGGATGGGAAACAACTCTATCCTGGGACATGGACAGTAGACAACACTTGATATCATCTTCTAACGATAGTTTTATATGAAAGTTAGTGGTTCAAGTCTATTAGTAGCTTTATTTCACCAGTAACAGTAGATAAGAAAACAAGAAAATAATACAAGTAAATGAGAAATCAAGACTGATGCTTTGCCTTTGCTTGTGTCTATGACAGTAATCCTTATTTCTGACTTCTTTCCCTCAAGTACTCACTACTAGCTATTTCAAGGCTAGATCTTCTATTTCCTAGCTAACTTCTTTCTCTCAATATTTGAACAGATTACAGCTGTTCAGCAGCTAATGCAATCTGAAAGTTCATCAATCAATCCATGCCTTGTCATTTGCAGCCTTTATCTGCTGCCACAGTAAGAAAGGTGATTAATATGGTAAAACAACTGATAATTGAATCAGTAAGTATGGTTTGTAAGTATTTTTGACTTGAATACACATCAAGATCCCTGATACTACACTGATAGTAGCATTCCTCAAACAACATAAGGCTGCACAGTCTATTTGCTGGAGAAGAGTATTTCCTACAGGCCAACCTCTATTCTTATGTAAAGGTACTGACCTCAACTACTCTTGGGCTCCGTTTCTTCCCAAATTCAATTTCCTGAGCAAAGGGGACACAGAGCATTCTGTCTTTTGCAATGTCAGACAGGAAATTGTAGATTTTATTGAAAATTTAAGATTTTCCATTCTCTTTAATTTGTTTAGTTTTACTCTTTTAATCATAGGACAAGGGGAAGAGTCATATAATCTCCTTCAATACACACAATAATTAATCTTTTCTGTTTTCAGATTATATTGACTTCAACAAATTATTTTCAAAACACTATATTCTTTGCCTTTTGTTTCTCTATCTAGGTCATGAGCACAGTGCCTGTGATAGTATATTTTAACAGAAGTCTCCCAAAAGAAAGCCACTAGTAAGTTTTGGGGTTTTTTAAAATTTTTAACTGAGGTGTGTAATATCATGATGTCTGAGAAGAAAAATGTTGATTTTATATTTGCAGGTTTTGTAAGAATTAAGTTTTGTCAGGGTGCATTTCATACCAAAAAAAAGTTTAATTCAGAATAATGAAGTTAAATTATTTTTGTGAGTGTTTCTGTTTATCTTCTTTTGCTTTCTTTATTTTCATATAAATAATGTGAGGATAAAATCAAAGATCAACCCTCTAAAATTAGAGATTAGCATTCTTCCTGGTTCTTCTGTTATTTCTATCTCCAAATAAAGCATCAAAATAAGCTTTGAAGGAAAGCTTAAGGATTTAAGAAGCTTTAAGGAACTATACAGTATAGCAGTAATCACACACATGTTCCCTGGTTTGCTGCCAGTATTTTTATCAGGGAATAGCTGTTTGTTTAAGATTTTATTTTGACATGAATTATCATCTGGTAGTTCTAGCTGTAGATGGAAAGGTTATACTAAGTGGAGAGCAAATTTATGTTCTGTCAGCCAGAAAGTCCTTTTCTAATGTAGTAGAGCTTATCCCCTTGTTTGGTGTTTGTTTCTTTTTCTGGAAGAAAAAAGTGGATGCAAATTAGCACTCAGCTCTGCAACTATAATTCATAGCAGTTACAGTCAATTCTTCCTCTGCCTTTGCCTTTGCTTTGCCTTGCCTTCTCTCTTTTGGAACTCCAAAGCCCGAAGCCACAGAAGGCAGAACAGTCTGCTGCTACTTGCTAAAAAAAAAAATGGACGAATCTAGGTTTTTTGCATAATAGAGCAGAGAAAAATTCTTCTTTATGAGCATCATGTTCAATTACTCAGAAGTCCCTCTTTTTTTTTTTTTAACATGGAATCAACAGTAAGTCATTTGGTGTTTTAGCATTACCTCATGCAAGAAGTAACACATGTAAATCCAGTCAAAATTATTCACCTTTTTACACAGTGTAAGGAAAAACCAAATAGAAGCACACCAACATGTACTGCTTCCTTGTCAGAAGAATGGTGGTTCCTACAATTGCCCAGCAGCAGGATCCACTCACCCAGGGCCGAGGGTGAGGATTTAGCGACAGCCAGAGCTTCTGACTCCCAAGGAGTCCCAAGTCTCTGCTTCTCAAACTGATCCTGGACAGTTGCTTAACAGCACCTGGTCACATGCATCCTGCCTCTGAGAACGTCATGTTTCATAATCTATCTATTTTCATCAGTATTTAATAATTTATTTTGGAACCTCTTTATTTAAAGGCATAATGACCACTTTGTGAGGTCTCTGGCCCTGGCAGAAAGCTGTAGATAAGTTTCAGCTGTCTCTTTGTTGAAACTGCTTGTGCATCTTACCTGCAGCTGGGAAGACGCTGGCTGAGGTAGTTCAATGTAGCAAGCCGGTGCCTTGATAATACTGAGTCACCTGTGATGTGAATACAGTGCACTGAAAAGACATGTCAGAGAAAGCTGCAAAAAGATACTGAAAGATTTTGAAGCTTAACTGTTCTTGCCAAACTTGCATACTGCCAGTGTGTGACATGAATGCAAGCTGGCTTGTGCTAGAAGCAAGCTGTGCATGTAGCTAGCTTCATAATCTTGAACTTTGGCAGGTAACCAAATACACTGCTGGCATATTCAGATATAACACGGATCTGCAAGGGTGAAGCTAACTTTGGGTCAGAAATGAAACTTGAGAATAATCCTGTAACTTCACTGTAAAAAGGTGATTCATTTAACAACATCTTTGCTGAAGTTAAGAAAAACAACTTCCTGGGCATCCTGACCTCCTCTCTGAATGTCATGTGTGAAAGGAAAAATGAAAACCCCTCCTAAACTGTTGAACATTTTTATGGTAAGGACCTTATTCTGATTCATTAGGAGGAATACTCAACACATACACCAAGTTGTTATCAGTTTTAAAGGCACAGCTAGAAGTATAACTCAATAGAGGGTAAAAACAGAGAGCATGAAGTGAAAGCCTCCTAGACTTCAGTATTTGTCAATTGAATTTAGTATACTCCTGTGATATTAAGAACAGAATGTAGCTCTTTTTACTTTGTATAACTTTATAATGGATGTCTTCCTCATTATCTCATTGATCAGCAGCTTCCTTAAATGGATTCTGATGATACGATTAGTAACAGCTTATTCTTCAACATAATCATGTGTTAGTAATTTACTTAATTACTAGATATGAAACTGATTTTGAACACTACATATGTCCTGTTCATTCAGGAAAATGCATGCGATTTTGTTTTGGTAAGCTTACACTGTTTCTTACCTTTATGGTCCATACCACTATGCTGAACAATGAAAGCAAAATGGATTAAAAACTTAACAGCAAAATGAAGTTTTATTTCAGCAAGCATTCAGCCTCCAGTACAAACATGTATAAACATCTGCAGGTGTGAAAGTGGCAGGGCTTTTTTTTGCTGTTTGAGAGACAGGATGCTACCTTTCTGGAGTGAGCTTATCTCTCTAGAATTTTCGGCGACAGCAGACAGAGATGGCCAATACTCCCTTCCTGGTTTCCCACAGGTGTAGCAGCCCTTGGTCATCAGCTGCAGGGCTTCCTCATTCCTCAGTCAGCTGGTGGACCCTGCCAAGCTGCTGCAGCATCCACCTGCCCAGCTCTTTGTCTGAGCTGCCCATCTGATAGGCTTGTTGCTTGCACACCTGTGTGCCCTGGCTCACAGCTATGTGGGAAATCCAACTTCACAGACTTCTGCATAATTCACAAATATGTTTTGAGCTGATAATGAGCTACACAGCACATCTCAAAAGGCCACTTCTTCATATCTTTCCAAGTGGGCTTACCAGTGGAAAGGGATGTTTAGAATAGATCCGTAACAAGCAAGATGGAGTCAAAGGATGGTCCCTAGCTGGTGCCCTAGTTGCTTTCCCTTGCTGCTTGATCACTACCCTTCCTCGGAGAAGAAACCATAGCAATCGTTAGCAAGGAGTAACAAGGGACCAATGCCATCTGCTTCACAAGAAACATGTTTTGGGTCTCATCTGTCTTACTGACCTATAATATTGCTAAAAACTTCTTAAGTAAGTTCTTAAGTAAAATTGTTCTTGACATAGGAGATTTTCTGACCTGGAAGCTGGAAAAAGACACATCACCTGTTCCTCTTAGGAGGTAACAGCTTCACAGCACCAATGTTTTTCTCAAGTGTGTATAGACACACACAAGTATCTATCATACATACACACATGTATACATAAACACACATACATGTAGGCATATATTGCCAAACTTCATTAGAAAATGCACTGTAACCTGGGAAGTCCAGACACTTGTTCTGGGTAGCAATGAAGGTGAAGCTTGCTCCCAAATTCGTGACTGGGCAGATGGGTTAGGTATCTGAATACACTATAAGGTTGCTCTTAAACGGAAACAAACAAACAAACAAACATGCAAGCAGCTGAAAATGCACTAGACAGCATGTCTTGAGCCAGAGATATATATGATTGAGCCTTTGAGATCATAGATCATTAAGGCTGGAAAAGATCTCTAAGATCACCAAGTCTAACCATTGATCCAACAACACCATACCCACTAAACCATGTTGCAAAGTGGAATGTCTATACATTTTCTGAACACCTCCAGGTATGGTGACTCCGCTACTTCCCTCGGGAGCCTGTTCCAATGCTCAACCACTCCTTCAGTGAATAAAGTTTTCCTTATATCTTATCTGAACCTCTCCTGATGCAACTTGAAGCCATTTCCTCTTATTCTATCGCTAGTTTCCTGTGAGAAGAGACAGAGCCCTACTTCACTACAACCTCTTTTCACTTAGTATAGAAAGCAAGGTCTCCCCTGAGGTTCCTTTTTCCCAGACTAAACAACCCTAGTTGCCTTAGTTCCTCTCATGCTCCTTTTAAGACCCATTCTCTAGACTCTTCACCAGCTTCATTGCCCTTCTTTGGATGCCCTCTAGCACCTCAGTGTCTTTCTTGTAGTGAAGGGCTCCAAATTGAACACAGTATTCATGGTGCAGCCTCAAGAGTGCAGAGTACAAGGGGACTTCCCAAGTCCTGCTAGCCACACTATTTCTGACACAAGCCAGGATGCTGTTAGCTTTCTTGGCCATCTGGCTCATCTTCTGCTGACTGTCAACCAGCACACGCAGGTCCTTCTCCTCTGGGCAGATTTCCAACCACTCCTCCCCAAGTCTGTAGTGTTGAATGGGGTTGTTGTGACCCAAGTGCAGGACATGGCACTTGGCCTTGTTGAACCTTACCTCATTGGTCCCAGTCCATCCACCCATCCTGTCAAGATCTTTCTGCAGTACCCTCAAGCAGATCAACACTCCTGCCCAACTTGGTGGTGTCTGCAAACTTACTGAGGATGCTTTGATCCCCTCATCCATATCACTGATAAAAGTATTAAATAGAACTGGCCCCAGTACTCAGCCCAGGGGAACCACTTGTGACTGGTTACCAATTGGATTTAACTCCATTCTCATCACTCTCTGTGCCTGGCCATCCAGTCAGTTTCTCATCCAGTGAGGAGTACACTTGTCTAAGCCATGAGCTGCCAGCTTCTCCAGGAAAATGCTATGGGAGATGATAGTGTAGAAGGCTTTGCTAAAGTCTAGGTAGACAACATACACAGCCTTTCCCTCATCCATTATGTTGGCCACCTCTTCACAGAAGGAGATCATCAGACAAAGGAAAAGAAAACTGATAGCTCCCCTCTGACAGGAGGCAGAGCAAGGGAAGGCCAGGCACATTTGCAGCTTCCAACTGCCTCATCATCATGATTGTTATGCCTAAACTAAGGGAAGCAGAGAATAATCTACCCCGAAGGAAGTTGATTTCACTCAGAGTGGAAACAGGTTTCTCAGTGGCAGATTTGCCTTGTGAAAACAAGGCCACTGACTCCCTTGATTGTCACAGGGGTATGGTTGCAGCACTGGGAAAGTATCTGACCAAGTCACATATAGTTAAATGTATTCAGTAAGGCAAAAAGTAATGTGTGCCATTATATAGATCCTACCACCACATCCAACTTCTCACTTGAAGGTCAGATATGCATTTAGCTCCTTAGTGAATTCTTCTCTCCCTAGGCAATTATGCACTGCAACATTCTTTTCCACACAACTTTACTGCTATAAACCTGGGGTTCTATGCATTTGTTTTCTTCTGCATGCAGATTTGACACTTTGTCAATTTAACACACTCGTATCTAAGCTGCAGACTATATCTTTATGCCATTTGCTAGGAGAGCCCATTCTTCTCTGGCTTTGAGCTTTGCACAGTCAGACCTAATTAATTCCAATGTTTTATGTTTTTATGCATATGCATAAAGTCAGAACTGCTGTAGAATCAGCTCACTCAATTCTAAACGCCTTGTTTAGGATTTATTCTTGTTCTAAGTATAGATCACTTTCTGTATCACATTTCAACCAGGGAAAAAGCCCAATTTAATGTCATGGCTGTCTCTTTATCCTCAGCTTAATCTTAACAAATTCAGAGGCTTATCCTTTCCTTTTTCATTATTTTCTTTTTAAATGTCTGATTAAAAAGGTCATTCACATCATATTGTACTAAAAGCTGTGCTATATGGTAAGTTAATGTTGCAGGCATCTCTGAAGTTCTGATGGGGTACAACAACGAACATAAACTTGTCAGATCTGTAGAGCAATAAAGACCATTTCAGAGCAAAATAGAGCTTTCTAATTCCTGATCTGAATTTTTACCCATGTAATTAACACAAATGGTTCTGAAATTTAGTGCAGTTGATCATAAGAAAAAGCCTTAAGAAAAAAGTAATTAAAAAGAGAAACAGAACTTTTGGCTTCTGTGTAGATTACTCACATGCCAATTTACTAATACTGCGTTCAGTTCACTTCTCATTGACCTGAGGCAGTGTTTATGACATTGCTCATTAAAAAGAAAGAGAACTAATGTAAATGGAAAAAAGGAAGACCCTATGCTTACTTTACCCTAACAGCTACTTTTATAAGGTAAAGTCTTTCCCTTAGTAATTTGTCCCTAACAGTCCTACCCACACAAAACATTGGTAATTTACAACTTCTATATCTGTAACTCCAGATTTTCTTCTATTCCAAGCAGTTTCCAAAGGTCACCATGCTTGCAGTTTAGAAAACAAAGAAAAAAAAAAAAAAGGTGAGATGAGACTTGGAAAAAAAGCAAACATCTTACACAACAAAACCATCTTTTCTCATCTTCACTATGGATCATATCTATCACTTCTCTTTCTGAGGAAGTACTAAGTTATTTATAAGACAGAAACACAAAGAGCTGAATACAAAATACTACTTGTGTGTCCACATTTATACATGTGTTTTCAGTAGTCAGTTCTGTCTAGAGAGAAGAAGCTTTAAGGACTGAACACTTACTTCATGTACCACACACTCAAAAGTACTACGAAGCAGAACTTCACCAAATTTGACGTGAATAAGCCTGACACCCAGTAGGTTTGTGCTGTGTATGGTACAACTGTGTGCTGTCATAAAACTCCCTGCCTGCCACCCTACCTCCACACCACTTCTTCCAATAAAACTAACATTACCACACACAAAAAGAATCCTCCCATATGAACCCACTTTACAGCTACAAAAGTTTCAATTTACTGCAGCAGCTGCAGCAAATTGATTTCTGAGCTGAAAGTGGCCTTTTGGAAAATTTCCAAGAAGAGCACAATTGGCACAGAGAAAAACCCATGAGGGAAACAAGTCTTTTTTGGGAAGGCTTGTTCATATGCTGGGTGTCTGTGAAGCTAAATATGTGTGTAGAAACAATAACATACACCAACTTAGGATTTACATGTTCTCCTGAAAGTACAGCATATCATACTACTATGAATTAACTGTTCCCCTCTCTTCATGTAACACAAAAACTGTCTGCCCACTTGTTTTTGCAATGCATGGAATATATAATTGTGTACAGGAATTTTGTTGCTGAGTTCCCTTGTTAGAATGTAATATGTATCAGAGAAGAGAGTGACTGGCATTTATTTCCCACAACAAGATGACTAATATTAGGTCACAGAATCACAGAAGCACAGAGTGTCAGGAGTTGGAAGGTACCTTGAAAGACCATCTACTCCAACCCCCCTTGCTACAGCAGGATTCCCTAGACCAGGTCACACAGAAGTGCATCCAGATGGGGTTTGAATACCTTCATAGAAGGAAACTCCACAACCTCTCTGGGCAGTCTGTTCCAGTGCTCTGGCACCCTCACTGTGAAAAAACTTGCACTTGCCTTTGTTGAATTTCATTCAAATTCTTCCTGCCAAACTCTCCAGCCTGTTTAAGTCTCACTGAATGGCAGCACAACCCTCTGGTGTGTCAGCCACTCTCTCCCAGTTTAGTGTCATCAGCAAACTTGCTGAGAGCACACTCTGTTCCCTCATCCAGGTCGTTAATGAATATATTGAAAAGCACTGGTCCCAGTAATGACACCTGAGGGACTCCACTAGGCACAGGCCTCCAACTAGACTCCATCCCATTGACTGGTAAGGAAATCTTAACACTATGTAGTTCATAGCTGAATATTCTGACTCTTGGATTCACTGTGTCATGGTCAGCATTAGAGCAGTATCAGGATCATGGCAAAGTATGACCAGCTGCAGAAATTCACAAAGTCAGTCTCCAAGACTAGAAAATCCTAACAATTCCCTCTGTTAGGAAGAGGTTTGCCTGCCAGGATGCACCTCCACCACTGACCAGATGGGCTGCTGCTGGAGAGAAGTCCACTGAAAAGAGCTGCAAAAGGGAAAAGACAGTATCACAACATCTGGTGGATCTGACAAAAGGTATTTACCTAAACCACATGTGCACCCAGACTTCGCTTCAGTTAAAACTTGAGCTCCATCTGTACTTCAGCAGAAATCTGTCTGGGTTGTGTTTGTGAAACACCCATCTGGGGGCAGTCCTGTTACTACTGTATGTGGATAACTGCAGCCATCACCAACAGCTGTTTGCAGGTGGACTTGTCTGGAGAATCACAGAATCATAGAATCACAGAATGTTAGGAGTTGGAAGGGACCTTGAAAGATCATCTAGTCCAACCCCCCTGCCACAGCAGGATTCCCTAGACCAGGTCACACAGAAGAGAGTCCAGATGGGTTTGGAATATCTCCAGAGAAGGAGACTCCACAACCTCTCTGGGCAGTCTGTTCCTGTGCTCTGTTGCTAAGCACCTGCAAAGATAGGCACCTGGACATCTTCAAGATTTAGCTTAATAACCATGTTGTTTGAACCCATATCAATGGTATAGCTCAGAAGCACATATTAGACAGAGCTCAGAAACCTGCCAGAAACAGAAATCCCAGCCCTAGGGAATATAAATGAAAGGCTGCAAATAAAACTCCTTGGAAAAAAAGAGGAGAAAAAGGAAAGGAAAGGAAAGGAAAGGAAAGGAAAGGAAAGGAAAGGAAAGGAAAGGAAAGGAAAGGAAAGGAAAGGAAAAAGGAAAGGAAAAAGGAAAGGAAAAAGGAAAGGACCCCTCAAACCCTGAATCTTAAAATTTAAATTTTCTGAAGATTTAGATTCATAGACCTACAGAAAATTCACAGAATCACAGAATTGTATGGCTTGAAAGGGACCTCTGGGGATCATCGACTAAAACCCCTCTACTAAAGCAGGTTCACCTACTTCAGGTTGAACAGGAACCTGTCCAGGTCATTTTTGAAAGTCTTTAGAGAAGAAGACTCCACAACCTCTTGGCAGCCTGTTCCAGTGCTCTCTCACCCTCAAAGTAAGTTTTTCCTCATGTTTAGGTGGAACTTCCTGTGTTCTAGGTTTTGCCCATTGCCGATTGTACTACCACTGGGCAACACTTAAAAGTCTTGCTTCATCCTCTTGACACCTGCCTTTTAGATATTCATAAGCTTTGATAAAACCCCCTCTTAGTTTCCTCTTCTTCAGTCTAAACAGCCTCAGGACTCTCAGCCTTTCCTTGTAAGAAAGGTGCTCCAATCCCCTAATCATCTTTGTAGCCTCTGCTGGGACTCTGTCCAGCAGTTCCTTATGTCTCTTAAACTAGGGAGCCCAGAAATGGACACAACACTACAAATGTAGTAGGGGGGGAGAAGTAGCTCCCTCTGCCTGCCATTCACACTCTTCTTAATGCACCCCAAGATACCACTGGCCTTCTTGGTCACAAGGGCACATTGCTAGCTCATTAACATTTAGTCCACCAGGATTCCCAGGTCCTTCTCCACAGAGAAGCTTTCCAGCAGGTCAACACCTAATTTGTACTGGTGCATGGGGTTATACCTCCCTAGATGTAGGACTCTACACTTGCCCTTGTTGACCTTCATGAGGTTCCTCTCCACCCAATTCTCCAGCCTGTCCGGGTTCTGCTGTATGGCAGCACAGCCTTCTGCTGTGTCAGCCATTCCTCCCAGGTTTGCTATCATCAGCAAACTTGCTGAGGATACACTCTGTCCCTTCATTCATGTCACTGATGAAGACATTGAACAAGACTGGAAGAACTCTTCATGAAGATATATATTTTTCTCTAAGCCACTGTTCTGTCATTCTGTTTTGAAATGGGCACGGCCTTACCAAACTTGTCTTACAATTCTGGGTTTTGCAGGGCTGCCAGGTTGTTAAGAAATGAGTTGAACCATGGCACACATCATGTTCTTATGCATGAACCAGGTATCTTGAGCCTGCATGTAGCAGTGGCTTGAGTTTGAAATTACGTCATGGGAGACAGAGTTGCAGCTGAGAAAGTCTTTCAGTACAAACAGGAGCTCACAGACACAAAAGTCTCTTCTGTATTTATTATTGTGTTCCTATGCAATGCAAATCATCAGGCTACAGCTGTACAGTTAAGGTCACAGCAGAACCATAAGCCCATAGACGTGCTCTGGATTTTTATTTTTCTTTGTCCACAAGGCAAAGCTTTATAGGAAATTCTTTAAAAAAAATTATGTAATGCACAAAGGACTTTTTATAAAGCAAAACTATGTAGGAGGGAAGTGCAGCTGTTAAAGGAAAAGAGTAATCCACCTAATACCCTGCCCATGGCAGGGGGGTTGGAGCTAGATGATCTTTAAGGTCCCTTCCAACCTGGGCCATTCTATGAATCTGTAATACACTGGGTGCTAAAACTTGAAAATTTATCTTGTGCAACAAATAAAAAAACCTGCTTAGAGCAGGTAACAGCTGCTCTAGCTTTTTAAATCCGTAAGAGTCTTCTAACCAGTAAAATCACGTGATAAAGCAGTTTACACAAACAACACACTTTTTGTGCTGGAAGGCTGCCTGATTCTTCATTCACCTGACTAGTGTCCCTGTAAATTTGTATTTCAGTGAATTATTCCATTTACAAGATCAGGTCCTTAGGACCTAGGTCCTTAGAGCAGATTCTGGCATCTGATCTGCTTCAAAACATTTTTGAGCTAACCAGTGCGACACTCTGTTTGGGCAGATGAATTTGTGGAGACCTTCCTGATTTTACAGTGATAGATAGCAGAGACATTCAGTTGCCACACAAGTTCTGCTGTTACAGTTCTTTATTGTTCAAGTAAATGTTAATTCAGCATTCACACCCCAAAACATCACACCTGAATGAGTAATTTCTGTCCTGCCCAGAGAAATTTATAATATAGGGTATCTCACAACTTGCATTGATTTCATCTTCCTTTTCCAAGGAAGATGACCTTAAGTGACTAAGGTAACTTTACTCATGGCAAACTCAAAAATATCTCTTCCCCTCTTCTTTTCCCGTTTTAGAGCCTCTTGTTTAATGAGTGCACAGGTAGAAGAAAAAAGAAATGAAGCTGGAAACTGTGAAAACATATAACCTGCTAAAGCAACAACCCCTGCAAAATCCTTACCATGGGGGCTAGTTCTGTAGGCTTAAAGCAGATAAATGAAAACTCAGCTACTTATTTATGGATGTTTTAGGGAAGGGAAGAATATAGCTAAGGGAAAGAAAGGTTGGGAATTTCCTCATTAGAATGTTCCAAGATTTTCTAGTGATTTGGGAGAGCAGTTGCACTAAACACCAGTGAAAAATAAAGTTCAATCGCTTAGGTAGTTTTGAAAGCTAACCCTTTTCTGCTGGAGAGAAGGAAATTAATTTTTCTACAATCACTTGTGAAATGCAGTAACTGCCAGCGCAACTGTAAGTTGACAGACTCTGTGTGAAGGAGTGCTCTCACTTGCTTCCAGGTTGCAGCTGTACAGTTTGTAGGAGCTGATGCCTGCTATGTCTCACTGCAGATGGCGGGTTTCCTAGTCAAAGGTAGTATTCTACTGCACTTAACATCCTCGTTCTACATCTTACGAGCAGGTGCTAAGATATTTAGGTATCAACCTGGTGGTCATTGCTAGGGTTTTTACTGACTAAGTGGGAGTCTGCTGTCATTTGAGCTGATTACCATTGGAATAAAAAATTTAAACCCACACCAAAATTGTTTCTGTTCTGATCCAAATTTGAGTACTTTCTTATATTTAATCTACTTAAATCCTATTGAAGTCAGACAAAGTTAAGCATTCTCTCACAGCAGGAAGAGACCAGTGCACGTACATGTCAGAGACTACTTATGATGGTGGTGGTGGGGAATGCCTTGTACCTCCTGTTTTAATGTTATTGCCTAGTAGAGTTCTTTTATTCATCCAGTTTTAAAAGCACTTTTGGATACCCTTAACATTCTGTTCTACGAACTTCAATACTTATCCTAGTTTGTCTAAGTATTTCTTTTCTCCTTCAGTCACTATCAGTAATGAATTGCTAAGAACAACAACAAAAATAAAATCACACAGGAAATGAGGTAACACAAAGCAATCTCACAAAAAAAAATTAAAATTGTAACCTAGAATTGGATGGAGCAGTTAAAGAAAGGGGTTCTCCTCACTCGTTGTTAGACTAAGCACATCGATCCCAAGGTTCCACTACTCCCCTTCCAAGAGCGATGGCTGGGGTTTTCTCCCTCAAAACATTCAAGTGTTTATTTTCTCAAACCCTAGAACACAGCTCACGTTTAGGCAGACAATGAGGTGTCCCCCTGTGAAAGACCTCTCAACCGCGCAGCAGCAGCAGCCGCAGCCACTTCCTCAGAGGACGGGCAACGACCTGCACTTTTGCCTCGCAGTTTTCAGCAGCGTAATCCACTCGAGAGTGGAAACCATCCAGACACATCAGAAAACAAACTTCCTTCGCAGCGCGAAGGCCGTGAGGAGGCCGTGAAGGGGCGGTGACCGGGTGGGGAGAGGGCGATGAACAGGCGGTGAGGGGGTGGAGACAGGGCAGCGACGAGGCGGTGAGACAGTAGGGAGGGGGTGGAGANTGCGAAGGCGGGATGTCGCCGCCCTCGCGCCGCGCTCCGCCACGAGGTGTCAGCAGAGGCACCTGCTTCGCCACGGAGCCAGCAGAAAATAAGAATTCAACCCTCCTCCACTCCCCACCACATCCCTTAACCCCCCCCTCAAAACCCCCCAAAAACCTAAAGGGCGGGTGCGGATAAAGGGACAGCTTAACCAAACCGTGAGTTCTGTGCCTGAAACGTTTTTCCTTTCTTTCCTGATTCTCCGCTAGATGGCAGCAGCGGAACTAGACTGAAACGGCCAGGAACGGGATTATGGAGAACACGGCCTTCACTCTACTGCTAAACGCTCTGCGAGCAATACAGTTACGAATCTGGCGTTATTGGCTGTTTTCCTCGGAAATCGCAGAGGCCTTTGCTTTTCAGGCTTCCCGCCTGCAGGCCTCAATGATTTGCAAAATCATATTTCTACACTGTATGCTATGCACTTAAAGCAAAATTAGTTGGTCTGGAAAAACAAAGTGAAGTGTTATTATAATGTGAATAATTACTTCATAATGTCAGCTATTGGTTTTATAAAATGCTCCCAAGTTCTTACTTCCATAAGCTGAATGGACCTGATCTTTCAGGCAAGAACGCCCATCTACACTGACGCTGCAGCAAGCGAGGAGACCGAGTTCTCCCCTATATCTACATCAGAGTGCAGTTTTTAACAGGGATACTAACTTTATGGCAGTGTATTAAAACACTGCTAGACTTTGCTTGGTGGCTGCTTGCCCGATTTAAATGGTAAGTTGTTAAGCTTGCATCTTCTAACCAGCTACAGTACAAGCTAGACTAGGGTCCAAGTAGTTATTATAGCAACATGTTAGACTATGGTCCAAATAGTTACAGTATGAACAAGATTCAAAACATGGACCAGGTGAGGAAGGAAGGCAATAAACACCTTTATTTTACTGTCACACTGTACTTGAAAGTGAATCCCTCTTGAGTTCAGTTAAAGTACTAAAAAGCTGCTGTGAGTAAGGCACCTGGTAGTATTCAGAGGGTCAATACAAACCCTCTACCTCTAGTTCTATTGACCTATTCCCAAGCGTGGGGGGTTTTGTGCGAAGAGAGGTGGCTCTGGTATAAGCCCAAATTTGTAGCTTTCATGCATCTGCAAGATTCTTTTGTGGGAGTGAGAGAAATCCCCACCTCAATAGTAATCGTAGCCCCTTACCCTAATACAGAGGTAAACAAGGTTTTGCAGCACTCAGAGGAAATAAGTTCTCTCTGCATTCACTTTTTGTTTTGTCATTTTGTTTCCAAGTTTCCATTGTCATGAATTATTATGAGGAGTACAAGCATAATTGTCTGAGTGCTCTTAACATTTCATTTTGGTCCTTTCATTTACAAAGAGCCTTTTTCACAGCGTGGCTATATAACTAATCTTTTTAAGGTGTAAGCTAATCACAGTTTGTACTCCAGTAGTCCAAGAATTTTGCTCCAGTCTTTGATGTGTAGGATTAAAAAATACTAGTATTCTATCTTTTGATTTGACAGAGGTGCCATATGTTCAAGTAATATGACACAGTGAAGAAGAACCCCTATGACAGGTCTCGGGGAGTTCTTTTAATAGAAGCTCAGTGGTATATTTTTGGGGTTTTTTTCTTTTCTGGAAAAGTATAAGAAAATATTTATGAATTTGGTCTATTTTTTTGCTAAGTGAATCACTGAAGCAACATATTCTGTCATTCAGTAATGCAAAAATTTTTATTTTAGAATTTTTTTGAGATATCTTGAATGCCACTTTATCATACTTTTCAATGTTCCAATAATAGCTATCATAAAAAGATGAACAGGAAGGTAGGTGTTCATTAGAATTAATACCTAGCTGTTTCCTGTACATACTATATGTACTACATCACACGTACTGACCCAGATCTCTAATCCAAAGGCAGTACTAAGTAACATATTTGTAGTTCCCTTTTTTAATTATATCCCTAAGGAGACATTCTGTTATGTTCAGAGTATTTATCTCTTTTCAGGATCGATTGCTTATGCTGCGCAAGAACATTACAAAATAGTGATGTCAAACAAATTGTATTTGTGGCAAAAAAAAAAATTAATTGAAATAAAACAAGGAAAGGGAATAATGTAACAAAAATATTTATTGAAAAAATTCCCATAAACATCATTTGGCTGTACTAAGTAAGTAAAACACTGAGTGTGACTATGGTAATCAGGATGCAAACAGCTAATATCATAAGCAGGATGATTCGGCAACATTTGGAATGCTTTTTTTCTCTCTCTTTCTTTTTTAACAAGGTATCATACCCAGGAGTATAAATATCCCCCATCCAGAACTGTAGATCATTAGGATTTTCCTAAAAGAAAAATAAAAAACTGAACTTAGTTCCTCTCTCTTGCACATAAAGTCATTAGAACATAGCCAAAAGTGTTTTGGCTATCACCAGATAGTGATTAATGAACTTAAGGCATCGTAACAGAAATACAAAAAACTTTCACTTGAATATAGGTTGTGCTACTTGCCAGATGCTGCAAATATTCCACTGAGGAAAATTAAAACAACACTTTTCAACCAAGATCTAAATGTAGGACACCAGCTGTTGAAATGTGATTAAAAAACACAGAAGAAACCATATTGTCTTCTCAAGAAGAGATGTTGATTTACGAACACAAATCTGAGTCTCCTCCCACCCCCCCCAAAAAAAAGGACAGCAGAAAAAAAATGAAAAAAGAAACCTTAAAAGTCATTTGAGCCAGCCCATAGGCACAATCCTGCATAGTGTGGATGAGGCTGAGAAAATTTGTGTTATTTAATAACAAAATGATGTTATGATCAGTTATTAAAGTAGGTCTAGAGTATTTAAGTGCCTTGTTTATCATTATTCTCTATGTAATATTTATCATTCTTCTTCTATGAGGAAGCTTAGTTGCAGGGTGCTGTGATTTAAGGCTTTTTCTGGTCACAGAGGTCATGCTCTGCAGAACTGAAATTCCTGTAGTCTAACCAGATACATAGACTTCATTTCCTGATCAGACTCATGCCAGTGTCATGTCTGTACCAGAAAATATGTCTGTATTTACTTCTGGAATCCTACCAAAATAACCAAGTTGTCTATGCAGTGGTTCATGCACACCCCACATGGTTCATAGCTATTCACTTTTCTCAAACACAGTGCAGCAGCACATTACCTTTATGTGGCTGGCCAAGTTAGAGTGCAGAGAGTGTCTGTCATAGTCTTGCACAGTCCAAGAAGGCATCTTTTTCTTCTCCTCCCAGTCACCATCCACCTGGATATCACTATACAACGGATTTCTTTTGATTGTAGATTTTAAGGTGATGGGTGTAATGTGTTTTCCAAGGGTTTTGTCTATCATTTCTTGACTGACTCCATTTGAGTCTAAGCCTGGCAGCTCAGTGACATTTCTCTTTTCTCTCTGTAAAGCACAAGTTAGATCAGAAGTTGGCTTTCATCTTTATTTATCTACAAGTCAGGCCCCCTTCCAGAATTTTAACTTATTAATAAAATAAAATAATTTTTAAAAATTACACATGTAACAATTTTTCTTATTTTGGCAAACATCTATAGTGCACTAAGGGAGCTTGACAGCTCACCCTGGGCAGATTCATTCCTTCTGGGGAAAGCATGTGGGTACAATCAGAACATTAATCTCTTTTGCAAATATGAACTGACATTCTAATGCCTGCTGAAAGGAAGCCTCTGCCTTAGCAAAACAATACAGTTTCCACTGTGGTGGAAGATGCAGTTCTGATGAAAGCCACAGGCGTATGATGCAGAAGCAGAACTGTAAGGACAAAGCAGAATGAAGCACACAGGTAATGGTGTATAAGTAACTGCCTTCACTGGAGCTGCACCTCTGACAACAGGGGTGTGATCCACATTTCTGTCACACTGTTGAAAACTGGACCAATGTCAGGATTTCTAAAGGCCCTTCATTCAGCTGAGGGAGAGACCTTAATATGGGCACAGTTAGAACTCAAAGGTGATTAAATGTATCTTCCAGCAACAACAATTGCTTGAGTGGACCTTTTAAAACAAGAGTGTGGCAAGGGAGGAGGACAAGCAGCTCTGGTGAGCTCACATTTTTTAAGAACTCACATGCTGCTGCTTAACACAGCATAAAGAGCCTATTCAGGAGCCAATATGATGGTTGATACCATTTTATGGGATCTGTAATTGCCTGGAGGAATGCAATCAGACACTTCAATTCAAGCTGTTCAACATTTTAGTTCACTTCATCACTTCTGTCCCTGAAACTTCAAATTCAGCTGTCACCGATCTGTTTTCTGGCAGTGCATCAGCTTCCTGAGAGACCTGCTTCTGATAGAGCCCTTGCCTCATGCGAACATTTCTCCTGTGTCTCAGGACTGCTTCTACAGAACCACCACAGTGCAAATCCAGCTTTTCTCATTAGCAAATACCACTTCCTCATTACCACCTTTTTTCTTAGGAACTCTATGTTGATAAAGACTGGACTTGATGATCTTCAAGGTCTCTTCCAGCTGTGACGATTCTATGATTCTATGATATAAGGGGAGCCTTGGCTTGAGCTGGTGGCCCTGTGGCAGATGTGCTGGGAGGGAGGCATACTGCCCTCTCTCACCCTCAGAAATCAAAGAAGTGTGGGCAGCACCCACTGCCAGACTTCCATAGAGTGAGTGCAGATCATAAAGAGCTTATGAAGATGCAGGGACCTGAGAAACTTCCTTCCATGAAAGGACATATTTTCCAGGATGTTTCACTTATTTTGAGATTTCCAGCTCTTAAGGTGCTATGGCCTGATCAGACTTCAGCAGCTGACGGGCTTGCTGCTGCTAGGGGCATGTCTTGCTTCTCATTCCACTTTTCTGGTGGGAGCTGAAGGGGTTGCATAGACTGGGGACTGAGCTGTTGGACAGCAGTGAAAAGGAAAGGGATCTGGGGGTCCTGGTGGATGGAAGGATGACCATGAGCCTGCAGTGTGCTCTTGTGGCCAGGAGGGCCAATGGGATTCTGGAGTGTATTAGAAGGGGTGTGGTTAGTAGATCAAGAGAGGTTCTTCTTCCTCTTTACTCTACCTTGGTGAGGCCACATCTGGAATATTGGGTTCAGTTCTGGGCCCTTCAGTTGAAGAAGGATAGGGAACTGCTAGAAAGAGTTCAGTGCAGAGCCACAAAGATGATGAAGGTGGTGGAACATGTTCCTTATGAGGAAAGGCTGAGGGAGCTGGGTCTCTTTAGCTTGGAGAAGAGAAGGCTAAGTGGTGACCTCATCTGTGCTTTTAAATATGTGAAGGGTGGGTGTCAGGAGGATGGGGTCAGGCTCTTCTCATTGAAGCCCAGTGAGAGGACAAGAGGCAATGGTTGTAAGCTGAAGCATAGGAGGTGCCATGTGAATAGTTCCCAGTTCAGGTGCCAGAGCACTGGAACAGACTGCCCAGAGAGGTTGTGGAGTCTCCTTCTGTGGAGGTATTCAAAACCCGTCTGGACTCGCTTCTGTGTGACCTGGTCTGGGGAATCCTGTTGTGGCAGGTGGGTTGGACTAGATGATCTTTCGAGGTCCCTTCCAACTCCTAATATTCTGTTATTCTGTGATCTTCTGCACACTATCTCTGGGAGCTGTTCAGGTCCCACATCAGTCAGTGCAGGCCCCTAAGCTATTAGCAAACTGTGACTTCTTCGGCCTGAGTAATTTTCTGCCCCCTTCATGGGCTGATGAATATACTTTCAGTGAAAGCCAGCTGCTACATGTCATCACCTACTTTTTGCCTCAGTGCCTGTGCACGCACATAGGCATATGTGAGTTGGTCTAGGGCAAGCAGGTGTAGAAGTTAAGTAGGAGGAATGGTTTCCTTCTGAAAGAGCAGAGAAGTAAAAAATAACAGCTTGTATCTAAGAAACCCTTAGAGGAATCATCGTGTTGGCATTCTTATCACTAAATCTTGAACAAGTGACGAAGCATGCTTCCCATCAATAATTACCCTTAGTAGGTGGGTGGATCCTCAGTGTTCTCCCAATCTCTCTATTAGTTCATAATTTCCACATGTCATTCCTTAGCCTTGACATATCCCCTGACAGTATTACTCTTTGCATTGCAGTTACAGCTGGCACAGAAGGTCTCCGGGTTTGTACTGGCCAGATTTCAGCAGAGCTGTGGTGTTTTTAACTGTTATTTCTTTCTCACTGCATTTTATCTTGAATTTTTATTTGTTTTGTTTTGTTTTATTTTATTTCTTACTTAAAATTTGTCATTCACCTTAATAATGTTTCCTTCAAGTTTGCTAGATACAGAAGCCAGTGTGACTTAGGATAGAACAGATCAAATTGTAAGCAAGTTACTATTCACTGAATGGAAAGAGGGAACAGCAAACACTCCAAGTAACAACAGTTATGAAGAAGTCTAAGAAACTGTAGATGAAATGTGCTGATGACATATTGATATAACAAGATGAAAAATTCTCATCTCTGCAAACACACAACTGTGTTTGTTCTACATATAGCTCAAGAGCAAGAAAGCTGTTACGATTTACGATTTGTGTTTCACTAAGAACAGTTTGTCCGTTTTTGACAGACCCAGAAAGCCGGCATGTGTGAAAAGAGGGTTCTGTAAAAAGCCTGAAGACCTACAGAGAGTCAACATTAGTTGCAGCCCTGGGTCAAAATGTGCTTGCTCCACAGTTTTTTCTTGCTGATTTTTTCATAATGGAAATTATGCATATAGGTATGTTGTTATATATAATTAAAATTTATAAATTAACTTATATTGCTGGGAAACCTTTTAATTTAATTTTTATCTTTTCTTCATTCATTTGTTCCTGCTATTGTCATTGTTAGCGCTGAAAAAATCTGAGAGTCTAACCAGTCTTTTGTGGTTTGTGATATAAGACTCCAACCTAATCACCCACCAAAACAAGAACAACTGTTAGTGCTAGGCCTTGTCCTCAAGCTCATCTACCTGAAAGAAGACATCAAAGGCACATCTAAAAAATGAAGGAAATTTAATTCCTGCAAGTCAAAATTTTATTTACCCCAAGAGATTTTGTTTCTCTTGTCCCATGGCCTGCCATGGTGTCCAGCTGTCTCTGAGGGAGATACTCAATGAAAGTCACAAGTGCTGTCAATGGACAGCTACAGCTAAAGGGTTTAACCAAGAGAGTCTTTCCTCTTCTAGCCTAATGAAAGTGGGTAGCAAGGTGATTATTAGATTTGCATGTAGTTTGCTTAAGACTATAAATTTCTGTTGTGCAAAAGTCTTGCAATGCACCTTGGAGGACTCTCCCAACACTTGGAAGGGTATTCCTCTGATGTAGAGACCAGTTTCTAAGATAAGAAAATGTCTGACAGACAAAAAGTTGCTAAGTAGTAACCCAGGAATTCCTTGTGATGTTATAACAAACTGTATAGTTATTGCTAGGTGTTTGGTCAATAAAAAGGCTCATTTGTCAGGATAAATAAATCTTAATTTTTTAGCATTTCTTGAACAAATTTGATCTCATAAGGGATGCTGTAGAAAAGCAATTGGGAAGGCAAGTAGTAATCAAAGGGAGGTAAGCAGATCTGAAAGATAGTAGGGACAGACAGCTCACATCCTGAGCTGAGCTTGATTCCTGAGAATTTAAGTTTTCTTATCAAAGGAACTGAAGGGAAGCAAAATTGCCTGTCAGAAACAAAAGGTAGCATCAAGTACTACAGAGCAATCCGGAATGCAAACGGACATGAATAGGAAGGAGATCAGTAGATGCTTTTAAACTCTTATGAAGAACCAACAGGAATACTTACAGAGAAAAGCAGGCATTCATATGGAGTATTGTAATTGTGCATTGAGAGTACTTCTGTCCTCATAATGAATTCCTGACTTGAAGTAAGCTGTTTTATTTGTCATTGGTAATGGAGTTCTGCAGGGTTGTGAGTGTATTATATAAAAACTTCTGTATGGTGTCAGACTAAAGCTCCTGCCAACCTTGCAGCTGGCTCTGATTGTGGCCAGTTGCAGATGTCTAGGGGAGAATAAGGGAAAGAGTGGAAGTATGTAATGCATGTATGAGCCAGGGGACAAAGAAGTGACTGTAAACCAGCACCTAACTTATAGCTAAAAAAAAATCTCTTGTTCTGGCACGCTAAGAACAAGCAACGGCAGGACAGAGGTGTTGGCTCAGACAAGAGACCAGAAGGGGTTAGGAGTGCAGTTAGCAGGCTGAAATTGTTCAGAGTTTTGAAATCTTAAGCAAGAGCATCATGACAGGAATTAGCACAGTGTTCAAAGACCAAGTGCTCTCTGATGTCTTCCAGAAATAGGGAAAAAAGGGAAATACAAGCAGGGAAGAGAAGTCCAAGAATTGCAGATAATGACCAGGTAGATTACAGGGCTATCAGAAGCAGATATAGGGGATTAACCACCTGATGGATGCTGAGCGTTAAAACATAGTATGGGACAGAGAGTCAGCAGGACTGGAAATTTTCAGGGCCATTAGAAAGTGGCCAATAGGTAGCCATTTGCAGGAGAGGCAGTCTGTGCTTCTAACGCTGCTTTTCCCAAGGAAGGGCCTAGATTTCTGAACAGCTTTATGGTTTGTTTTATTCAGATGATGAAAATATATGCTAAGTGGGGAAAATGATCAGTTTGTCTGATACAGATGAGGAGAGTAAGGAGAAAGAGCAGCAACCTTTTGATCAGAAATATGAATTCTCATCATGTCAAGCTGCTTTTTATAATGGAAATAAATTAAAAAGCTTGGAGGTGGAGAAAACACATAGGTGCAATTGAACTTAAGTGATCTCATAATAGAGGTCTGGAAGAGACCACAGACACTCCACTGAGAAGTCACTTTACACAGACAGCCCTGAGTAGCAATAGCTTCTTAAAAGAAAATGAATTTCTGAAGAAATAATTTAGGCTGCTCTCAAGGTTTAATGACTTTGGGAGTCTGTCGGTCATGCACATATGTTCTGAAATGAGTTCTCTTCCCTTCCCCACCTCTCCCCCCCATTTCCGTTTCTGAATTAACTAACCCTTAACCCCATTAACTCTCTCATCTTAAAGGAAAACATGTTATTCCTGCACCATTAGTTCTCCATTGTGCCATCGTGTTTATTCTAATGTCTGGAACTCATCAGTTCTTTTCCCTCTATTTGATTGTCAGTGAAAGGGAAAAAAAGGAGGCAAGCTCATAAGGAGAGTGAGAATAAGGCACAGTGAATTTTATCTCGACAACTTGAATTCACTAATGACTACACTTAAAAGTACAGGTTGTAAATGTACGTTTATAAAACATACTGCATCACAAACCGCATTTCTGGAGACATCGTAAGCACAAGCATTTCCTTTGAAATGACCATCCTGGGGCTGGGAACAGAGTTCCAGAAAAACCCTCTCACTGGTGGCAAAGGGCACAGCCCAAGTCGAAAAAGCACAGGGCTCCCCACACATTTTTAATCCTCCTGCAGCAGTGAAGCCCTGGCTCAGTGACAGTATGTCCTGTTTAAAAACAATGGGGAGAAGGACCCCTGCTGTGGAGGAGCCTCTGTGTGTGGCTGCCTCCCTCCCGCACAAAAAAGGGGATTAGGTGGGGTGGGGAGCGAGGCCAGCATTGCACCATATCCCATTGTTTGGGATCCCACAGGCTTCTTCCCTTGGTTTGGACTCTTTGCATGGGAGACAATGGGCGACTCTGTGTCCCCCCTCCCAGCTCTCTTTGGGGAACCGCCAGCAAAAATTATACAATACAAGCAGAGGTGGCTGGAGGCATTGGGGTAGGCAGAGGGAAGGCTGTCTGGGGTAGGGAGGAGGCTAGGGAATGTGAGGGTGCAGGGGGAGGAAGGGGGGGAGGTTGGCCATGGAAGCGGGTGTCAGGAGAATTAGGACTTTTGCATGTGGATGAGTACTGGAATGGACTTTAGGAGGGAGTGAAGGGGTTTGAGGAGCTGATGGGGAGAAATATCTAAGAGGTGAGAAGTGCAACTGGAAGTAGCTGTGGGAGACTTTAAAGATCTTTCTCTTCCCATCCCCTCCCCCAGGGCTGATGTTTTTTTGGACTCCTTATTCTCCTGGAGAATTGTTCCCCCACCCTAAGGATCCTCAGGATGCAGCCGCTTCTCCACGTTTGCCTCCTGCCCCCCCACTTTTTTACGTTTCCATCCCTTGACAAAAAGCAGATCTTGGAGGTTTTGCTCATGCTAGGGGTGGGGAGAGGCGAGGGGCTCCCTGGGAAGCAGGAAAGGAGCACTGCAGAGCAGCAAGTGGGGCCCGGAGGGGTGTGAGCTGATGCAGCTGTACAGCTGCTGATCCAGAGATGAACTTCTCTGACGGCTCCAGGGCCTCTACTAAGCAGTGCATATTTACGTGTTTACCAAGAAACTATTTCTACCTCTATATAATAACATAGATTAATACAGTCAGTGTGTTTCACACTTTCAACAGCTGTCTGTCAGGATAACAGGAAGGTCAGATTATATGAGAAAAATAAGCCAAAATAAAAATGAAGCTATGGTGAACTAAGTAGACATATATAAGCTTGTGAGACACTAGCAAGGTTCTCCAATGCTCTCTCTAATGTGCCTTTTCATTGAGTCTGAGGGATATGACCTGGCTTTCAGATAAGTCTAGGAGTCTTTTTCTTGTTTCTTCAGAGTGCCTTCCATTTTCCTCTTCAGTACAATTAATCGGTATTTGACATCAGTAGACTTTCTGTGAAATGCTTTGAAAACATAATAATGAGCAGTAGAAAGCCTAATGCACTAAAATAAAATTAGACAACTGCCCTGAAGAGAATAACTCTTCTCTTGGAGCCTGATCCTCACTGTAGTCAATGGAAAAATGTACAGAGATATTAGTGATGCAGATTCAGAGATGCAGGAAGCTGAATTCACAGATGAAGTCTCAACCTCATGTCAGGTGTCTCCTGATCCCCACAATGAGGTAGAAAAATCAGGAAAGATGTCAGCCTTTTTTTAGACCTTACCTGTAAATAGACCCTGTTATGCCACCGCTGCACTCCAGGTAGAGCTGCTTCTGGGAATTTTGCCAGGCTGGCTTGTAGAAAGGCAGAGTTTTTCACTAAAGACTTCACCTCCAGTTGCAGGAATTTATCAGGATGGTTGTTATTTGGCAAAACAGAGAAATCCATGTTTCTGCCCTGTAGAGTAATAATGAAAACAGCCCCAGCTTCTCCTTCCTGGCTGTGCATACTCCTTCTATTATTAATGATGTGAAGAAGGATACGACAGCTTCCTGAAACTGTATCTGACCCCTGTTTGGTGTCAGGCTCACTTATATCATCTACCAATGATAAGAGATTATTTAGAAGCGACAGAGAAGACAAGACATGTTTCTGTAAGTGCCTAGCTTAAGTTTTCAAGTTCAAGGTCTATACTGATAGATACATATGTGCTCATTAAAGCTAACAGAGTACCAGTGAGAAGATGTATGAGACACTTAAATGCATACCAGCACTTCCTCAAGTGACCCACCAAAAAAGTCAAGCTTACAATACTTCAAAGTAAGCTTTTTCTTTTTTTTTTTTTTCCTATTTCCCTGCCCCCCGCCCTTGAAAATTAGAAGCAGCTCCCAGTCCAAAATAAGTCCTGCTTTTCTGTGGCACTAAGAGGCTCCGCTGTGCTGTGTGGGTCATTACCATTTACCATGACAGCCATGGCACACACTTCTTTATGTTCAGGAATTTCTTTCACAGTAAAGTCTTCTTGACCCTGGGATATTAGATTGTTTCAAATAATTGATAACAGAAGTTTTCAGGGAATTGATCTTGCTCCCATTCAAGTGAATGGAAAACGCTCTTACTGACTTGAATGGCATAATCTCAGTCCTTTCACTTTTATTATTTTATGTTGAGATTTGGTATTTTCATGATCATTTTAAGTCTTAAGTTCCTTTGACTTTCAGCTAATTATATTTCCCTTCTCATTGTGGCCATCACTTAAAATCAGCAAAAGTAAGTCTCCTCATTTTTATTTTGAACTTGTTTTTCAAACCTTTCTGGTTTTCTAAGGTATATTTCATTTTTTATGACACTACCACAAAGGATATGTTTTTGAAAGTTCACTGTTTGAAATCCAAGAAAATCTATTATGGATCAAATTAGTGGTAGAATTAGGGCATCACAAATGTTTTAGCCCTGTACTTAGGACAGAGAATCAAACTAATCTATTTTCTTTACAGAAGATACTGAAATTTTAAAAGGAAATAAAAGTAGTAAACTATTTTAAACTTTTATTATCTGTTTATGGATTTGTTGGTTCATTAATTTGTCTAATTCCTTTTCACATCTTCTGATACTACCTCCTGCAGAAACAAGCTTCAGAACCTCATGACTATCTGTCTAAAATCCTTACTTTTATGTGTTTTAAACTAAATTCTATACTAGTTTTATCAAGGATGACCTCTTTGTTGTACTGCAGGATTTTAACAAGAGCTCCACATGGCAGCTTATCTGTCACCCTCAGGATTTTTAAATCTTGGCTATGCTCATCTCAGGCTCTTACTCTCCAGTCTGAAGTATCAACTTTTTCAGTCTCATCTCATAAGCCAGTTGGTCTTATCCCCTTGCTCATTTATTTGCCCTTTTTAATGTGTTACAGTGTAATTCCAGTACATTGGTCATGAGAACACAGCAACTATAAATGAATGCAATGCTCAGGCTGTGGGTAAATCACAGTTCCAAAAATGGGAAAAATGATGCTGTTTCTTCTGACAACATCCATCTCTCTTTGGCTTTTTTCCCTGCTATTGTCATCATCATGGTTAGGCTTCGCGAACGAAGATTTGGCTGTAACTTCAGACTACGCTGACCACTGACACTAAGATTTTTCCCTATTGCTCCTGTAGACCTGTAGGAATGCAGTTTGTTGAGTATCCTGTAATGTGGAACCTTGTCAGACTTCTGTATCCACTAGATCCTCTTTGCTCAGAACACAGCTGAAGCCAGACTGACCCTTTCCCAGTAGACCAGGCTTAATGAGATGCTCAGGGATCTTATTCTTTTTTATTGGTTATTAAGGCATCAGAAAAGGAACTCAAGACTGCCTAGTCTGTAGTTCAAAGGATGCCCTAAAGATTCCCTTCTCCACAGCCAGGAACTACATTGCAGTCTGCCAGTGCTGTGGTAAAATGGCTGTTCAAAACAACAGTTTATGCACCATGACAAGCAGTTTTGCTATTTCCCCAATTGCTTCTTCCAGGAATCTCACGTGACTGCCACCCTAGGTACCTGTTAGCATCTAACATACCCTTTTGGTCTAATGTTCTTGTACACTTCCTTCAATTTGATCCAGCTTCTTTGACACCTCTGCTATAAGGAACATGCAAGGTATGAAAACCTCTGCAACATTTCAGCTGGAAAGGACAACACAAATAATTAACTGAACTTCCGTTTCAAACCTCTGTCGTCTCTGAATATCCATTTCACAACTACGTTATCAGAAGGTAACTAGCTGGCTTCCTGCTTTTGATGTATTTCAGGTTCCTTTTACTACTAGTTTGTGCACCTTCTCTGCAGAGGTCCTCAGATGCTTTCCAAGTACTCTTAAAATTCTGTTTACAATTGACCTGATAGGCTTCAGAGACTCTGTTGGTTTCCTTATGCAGGCAAGCTTTCAACTTTTAATATATTTTTAGAATAAACAAATGGCTGCTTCATCACTGAAAATAACAATGAAAGATGAATGAAGAAGACCCCAAACAACACAAAACTTAAACCACATCCTCCAGAACAAAGCAACAAATTCCCTTCAGGATAAATGACAACACAATTAGAAAGAAAGGTATGAGAAGGGATAAGTATTCTAACTTTTGGTCACTGCAGTGGCTAGCCAGCATTTGGGAAGAAGTAAGTCCACTATGCACCAACCAAGAACAAACCATCGTGCACCACTTAAATCTCACTTACACCTACAAAATAAGAGTCCAACTGGGATTTAATTAGCAGAGAGGCCTACTCTAACCCTTGTCAGCTGGAGGGAATTTCACCTTTACTTGTCATCTGAACTTGACTGATTTAATATTCATTAGTTGAAGTTTTACATATTTATGAGGCTGGAAGGAAAGCTCATTAATGCAGAGGGATTGCTCCTGAAAAAGAAAGACCACATCCAAAAGAAAGCAAACTTGGGTGGGAATGTCTATGAATTCAGAAGGCTATTGCTTCCCTGAACACAGCTGGAAAGGACTGCCTGCTGTCACCCAAGACTGTGGCACAGCTCTGCAGGGAAGGTACACACACATGCACACCCCTCTTTCAGCGTGCTGAGACTCAAGCGACAAGCTGGGCATGTTCTCAAAATGTTCCTAGCATCTTCTGACAAATCAGGTATTTCAGTCTGTGTTGCTTCTCTAAATGATGATAGATTGTATCGAAGCAGTAAAATTAACTTGCTTTCAAATTCCTGAAGAGAAGGAAAAGGCATTTTTGCTATGTAGACAGAAAACTGCTTCAAAAGAATTCACACATGTCTAATTAATAGTCTTGTACTATAGATGCTGAAGGAATCAGAGCTAGAGCTACCAACATTATAACATCCTGATTTCACACACCACATTTAAGAAGAAAGTCATTTTACTGTGCAATGTTCCCTTGTTCCCACAGCAAAGTCTGTCTTTTTTTGATGTTGTATAGGCGTGATGGGAGCATGATTTCAGTACTCCTCTTTTCAATGGACAAATTCAAGTTAAAATGTATTTTTGCATGTTGAGATAAAGCTGACATTCTTGTTAGTGGAATATTCAGAAACAGCAGAGCATAATAATTCTGAATTGTGTGGATGATATCACTGGCTGATAAAATCACAGAATCACAAAATCTCCAGACTTGGAAGGGACCCATTAGGATCATCTAGTCCAACTCATGTTTAGGCACAGGACAACTCCACAGTCACACCATCTGCCTAAGTGCCCTATCTAAGTGCTTCTTAAATTCCGTGAGAGTAGGGGCCATGACAGCCTCCCTGGGGAGCCTGTTCCAACGCTCCACCACCCTCTGGGTAAAGAAGCTCCCACAAATATTCAATCTAAATCTCCCTTGGCACAGCTTCATGCCCTTCCCCCGTGTCCTGTCGCCAGCCACCAGAGAGAAGAGGCCAGCACCCATCCCTCCCTCCCTGGTGAGAAAGTTATAAACAGCTATGAGGTCTCCCCTAAGTCTCCTCTTTTCCAGGCTGAACAGACCAAGTGCTTTCAGCCTTTCCTCATAGCACGTCCCTTCCATTCCCTTTACCATCCTTGTGGCCCTCCTCTGGACATTCTCTAACCACCTCGTGTCCTTCTTGTACTGTGGCACCCAAAACTGCACACAGTACTCCAGGCAAGGCCGCACCAGGGCCTAGTAGAGTGGGATCAGTACTTCCCTCGATTGGCTAGTAATGGAGTGCTTGATTCACCCCAGAATCCTATTGGCCCTTGTAGCCAGCCGCCAGTGCACATTGCTGGCTCATATTAAACCTATCATCTATCAAAACACCCAGATCCCTCTCCACAGTACTACTCTCCAGCCTCACGTTCCCCAGTTGGTAAGTTGTTTTTGGGTTGGCCCTACCCAAGTGCAGAACCTGGCACTTGTCCTTGTTAAATTTCATATGGTTTAAGGCAGCCCAGTCCTCTAATCTATTCAGATCCCTCTGAAGTGCCTCTCTGCCCTTGCTAGAGTCAACAGCACTTCCCCAATTTAGCATCATCTGCAAATTTACTTATTATACATCCCAGTCCTACGTCCATGTCATTTATAAAGATATTAAACAGGACTGGCCCCAAGATGGATCACTGTGGGACCCCACTTGTCACTCGTTGCCACCCTGACATAGTTCCATTCACCAAAACCCTCTAAGCCTGACTCCTAAGCCAGTTATTCACCTACCTCCTGAATCTCCCGTCTAGTTGAATCTGTGACAATTTATCCATTAGGATGCTGTGGGAGACAGTATCAAAAGCCTTGCTCAAGTCCAGAAAGATGACATCAGCTGGTCTCTCTTGATCAGCTAGATGGGTGATTTTATCGTAAAAGGAAATCAAGTTAGTTAAACATGATATCCCCTTCAAAAGACTGTCTTGTGGCCCCTAGTCCAGAGACATCTTCTCTTTTACTTGTTTTTTGGTCATTGTGACTGAAGCAAGTGTGGGAGTATTAGCAGGATTGAGTACTATGCAAGTATGAAGAAAATTTAAAATAGTGATTGTGTATTTTGCCTGTCAACTACAATAATTTTTACACTTTCAAACATGTGTATGTGACATTGAGAAATTATGCTCAAGAGCAACTGAATTTTCTGTGCATTACAACTTTTTAATTGTATAAAATATAGTATCACATTCCACAATGTCAGTTATATTTCCTTCTTTAATTTTTAACACCAAAAGATACTAAATTTAAAACCATACATTAGCACATCATTAAAGTTGAATTTTTTGAATGCACAGCAGTAAGATTCCAAACCAAAGATTCTGACAGTACAGCACTTTGAAAGCACACATGATGATTTCAATGGGAATTAAGATTGCAGCTAAGTATTCCTCCTGGACACAATCACAGTCCTGGTTGGGAGACTCAGTTTATTAAATTGTGTGGAAATCTACATCACATTGATACAGTAGATTCTTTACAAGGAATTAAAAGGAACAATTGTTCAAATAGAAATGGATTCCTTTTTTGCTTCGAGTAGAAAATATGATGCCTTTCAGACTCACTTCTCTATCTGTCTTACCTTCAGGGTTTGCTCTCCTATGTACTTTCAGAGCATGTCTACAGGCTTTCAACACAAAATAGAGGTAGAGGATCTACCTCTTGCCAAATTCTGTGGTTACAGAACTCACCTGAGATAAGTAACTTTTCCTGCACTGAATATTACTCTGTTATATTCAGTTTCCCATGTATCAAGGCTCACAGAATGGCATGTCTGCTGCAGTTGCAGAAAAGTGCCTAAGTCAAGAGGCAGGAGGCATTTTTTGTAGGGACTACTGTAGCTGTACCTGCTGCGCTGCAGGGCTTGATGGATTTGGCTACCAAACATGGATGCCCAAAAGAGGGAAAGTGAAAATAACAAAAGAAGCTTTACTTTTTATTGAAAATGTAAAAATCATGTGAATCATGTACAATATTTTCTCATAAGGAAAATTTTAGCCATTTCATAACGTTTCACAAAACTGTAAAACATTTCATTTTTATAAAGACTTTTTTATAAAACAAAGATAAAACTAAAGTAGTATTACAAAGATATTTTCTAAATCGTCAACAGAAAGCTGAAAATGTTTAATAGATTAATTCATACAAGTGTCAAGCGGAAAGACTCTTCTATTTGTAAATCTGCAGAAGGACACACAAAGGTATAGAGGGGCATGGGTATTTTGTTTCAAAACATTTAAAATCAAGTGACATGTTGAAACAGACAAACGTGGATTTATAGGATGGTACAAATTCTATAACTGCATTTCTCTACACTACCTCAAACAGTGCAACAGTGATTCAGTGTAAATCTCTACAGTGTTTCATTGATCTGTGTTCAAGTATGTGTCCATGAGAATGATCAAAATTCCTACTTAGCTATTTTAATTTTCTTGTTTATAATATAAATTACAGTAGATTATCCCCTTCATTATGTTTCTAAATGAACTGATTTCACAATACATTCTGTAATAACCTGTTCAATAATGTTAGCTTACTCACCTCAACATCTGTTGCAAAATACACAAGATCATTCTGACTCTGAATGCCAAAAATATAATAAAATTAAAAAGGACTTTAGGTCCATATAGAACAAAACTATTCAGCTAAATTAAAATAAATTCAAGATAACATGACTTTTTTTTTTCTTTTTTCTCTTTTTGGCAACAGAGAGACGATCCTACTGAAAATAAACATTTAAAATACTAGTTACTATCTTTAAAAATTCTGATAAATGTATCCAAAATTGTTCATATAAAAATTAATTATGAAAATGTCAGAAGATAAAACAAGTTGGCTAACTAAAACTTTTAAGGATGTCCGGCAGGCAAAAATAAATTAATTTGATTAAATTATATGTAATCTGGTAATATTTGGTCTGAAGAAGCACGTGTGTGTTTATAAATAATAAGATTACAAAGAGCTGAGAGCCAGCCAACCTGACAGAGGTCAACTCTTTTGTTGCATTTTTTGCGCGTAAAAGTCCCTGCATGTCTCACAGCACCGCTGATACCACCTCATGTCTTGACAAAGGTTCTTCTCTCTTACCACCCTGCAGTACACAGGCCACTGGTCTCCCAGGCACTTGAATGTTAAAGCAGCTGTGAAACAACAACAACAACAAAATCAAATGTACATTACTGTTACATTTATTAGTGAAGAATGAGGTAGGAAAGGTGGTAAGGACACCAAAAGCAGATCTGGAGAACGGAAAGGAGAACAGTTGTAGATATTCAATAAAAGAAAGAAAATAAATTCCTTCTGCTTTTTAAGACCACCTTAGTATATAAATTAGATTAAACTGCATTGAAACTAGTTGGTTTAATGCCATGCAGCTGTCTCCTCATGACACAGTGAAGCCCACCTTTCTTCCAGATAAAGAGGTGGGCTGGGGCCAGGGCCAGGGCCAGGGCTACATGGGGACTGTGGAGCAAGCTTCAGGTTGCATGAAGCAGCAGTTTCAGCTGAAACTGCCCTCAGTAGGACACTGAAGCTGCCACTGGAAAAACAGGAAGCCTCAGCTTGAATAGTATCAGAATGGGGTTCTCAAAGACACCTATAAGGATTTTTTTTTTATCAGAGGCAGGTAGGGCAATGTGGGAACTAAAGCATGGGGATTGCTGATGATTTTCTGATTAGCTTTCACTCAAGAAATAAAGACTTTGTGCCATGTCGTCAATGAATGGAAACTGAACAAAACTACATGATGTCATACATCATCTTCCATTGTTAGTGGAATAATTGACTAGAACTTTAGTTTCTTCTGGCTTCTTTATATTTTGTTCAAAGGCACAGAAATGTCTTTCTAACTTGAATCGTACAGAAGCCACACCAGGGAGGTGCTCTTAAAAGGTTTGAAGACAGTTATCATGTACCACAGTATGTTTCACAATGCAAATCCATTTTATGTATAAAAATTAAACTTACAGTATAGAATCAATGACAGTCAATATATTGGCAAATATAATTGTCCAAGTCTTATTGCATGTGAAGCTTCTCAAATGCACAGACTGTGCATTTCTTACCTTCCTGGTGTTTTTCTCCCCTCTCCAAGTACATTCAAATTTGTCTTTCTTCTTTTTTTTTTTTTCAAATTGTCTTCAAATACATTGGTTTAACTGCATCACCCTCTTTTTAATTACTCCAATGAATCTTCCCTCTTCCATGTCAAAGTCAGGCTATTAATCCTTACCTTCACATCTTTCATGTCTTACCTTCACCCAGTTATTCAAGTTGCTCCATTAGTAGTCTGTTGCTGCTTTCTAACTGTAGGAATCCCTGACTACTAAATTCTTCCTCAGAAACCTTGTAGAATGACAAGGAGATTGCACTAGCCTGAAAAGCCATTGTTTGATCACCCTGCCTCCTCCCCAGTCATTCTACCTGTTCTTACTAGCTGTCACAAACATTCAGGTGCAGAAGCCTAACTTCTGTTTTATGCCTGTTGTACAAATCGGGCATATTTATATTTTCACTTGTGTTGTCATTTTTTCTGGTGAAGCCATGTGTTTAAGGCACCCACCTGTTTTGCTTACAACAGCCTTTTAGAGCACTTTTAGAGGACTCTGCTACAAAACCTGGATCTTTTTACATGCAGTTATTCAAACTGTAGTGCATACATGGAACTAATACAGGAAAACAGTGAAAAGTGAGGCACAAGAAACAGACATCATCCAAAAATCATCATAAAAACTGAACTCAAAAAGGTCAGTCTCACAGAAGATTACTCTTTTTAATAGAAGGGAAAGAGAAACAGAGCATATTTATTAAAGAGTAGAGGTAGTGCAAGCCACATCAGCTTCCACCAGCCCTACCCAAAAATCCAGAGGCTCTATTCTACACAATAGGAATGGAACAGAGGCCAAAATTATCAGTATATTCAAAAGAAACACTGAATTATGTATTTTGGAGATGTTAATATTTCTACCAGCTTAGATTCTTACTTCTGCAGGATGAGGTTGACCTGTAGGTTATCAAAATTAGTGCTACATAATCCATTCTAGAAGGACAACATAGCCTAATCTTTTTTTCACATTAAGTCAAATTTTGGTTAATCTGACATTGTATTTTTCTATGAAACTTTATGATTCACTTTACTCTTTGTCAAAAAGCTGCTAATACCTAATGAGAGGGAGAGTACCAGTGATGGAGTGATGGCCTTTTGCTTTTGAAAGATGAGTTGAACAAAGAGAGTTAAAGTACAAAAGGCAATCTTACAACAGTGAAATACCAGAGGAGAGGGCCATAAGCAACAGCTGCCATCTCATCCAGCAAATTGAAACAATGACTACAATGTGGAAACGCTTAAGGGTTAAAAACTTCAAAGAGAAATACCCTTCACTGACTTAAAGGAAGGATTACGTACAGCTTGAAATGTTAAGACTTGCTTTACATGCAGAAGTAATCTATTTGACAGGAGGGTTTATCTTAATAAGGGCTCTGGAAAATCATCTGGAAAGGGTATGCTGTCTTACAGCAAGCCTTAGAATATTCCCCAGTCATGCTCAAGAAGCACATAACCATTTGGGGAGTTAATGGTAAGACCATCATGAACAACCCACTAGGAAATAACAGTTAACATTTCTGTAGTTATGCAGCTACATAATTTCTTTAAGAGCAACAGAGACCCAAGTACCTCCAGGAACAGCAAATCTCTTCATGTTAGAAATTTTTCTTCATACATTCTAATCCATTAGGCATAGATTGTAGACATTTGAACTAAAGACAAGTTGAAAGAGCTATTTGTACTTGAGGAACAAATAAGTGTCTCCTTGATCTCACATATATCATAAGAATATAGTTTTCAGATCTTGTAAAGAGAAAACAAAGTATTTTCTTACTGTACAAATGTTTGATAAAATTGAGTGGACAAATATCTACATATAAACACATATAATATGTTTGTAATATTTCTAATACAAACATATTTTCATCTAGGACATTTTCTATCCAAAACCTCATACAGACCCATAATACTGTCCTTCCCTGGACAACAAGGCCCTTCAGCATTCTGAGGTACAGTGTCTTATGTACACACTGGAAAACTAAGGCAGAAAGTTCACAGAATACTCAGCACAGAATTTACATCTCCTGAGTCCTAGCCTTCTGCTTCTAAACTGAGATCATTACTCCATGGAGAGAAAGAACTAACATGAGATTCTCAGGGCAAAAGTGTCACTTTGACTGCTTACCTAACCTGGGTGATGTTATCGTGTTAACATTAACTTTCTCATTGCATTGGTGCAGATGACAGGGTCTGTAGGCTGCAGGCTTTTCTGAGGAAAAGCATTCATTGCCATGCCTTCCTGTGATCTTGTGCATACACTGGATGACTCGGGACTGCATCCCTTTGCCACAGGTGACGGAACACTGGAACACACAGAAGACACACATAGAATCATAGAATTGCCAGAGTTGGAGGGGACCTTAAAGATCATCTAGTTCCAAACCCCCTGCCTGGCAGGGACACCTTTCACTAGATCAGATTGCCCAGAGCCCCATCCAGCCTTGTCTTAAAAGCATCCAGGGGTGGAATATTCATTGCAAAGGTTTTTTTGCCTGTAAATATGAAGTTGGAATGCCAGTCCACATGAAGTGAGTGGCTGCTCCTACAGTTGTTAGCATTCCAAGATTTCTGCCTTCCATTCTGTTAGCTAAATGAAAAAACCCTAAAAAAGCTCAAATAAATTAGCAGTATTTATTAAAGGACTGACTTCAGCATCCTGATGCTTCCAATGGCTATTTTGTAGAGTCTGTGATGAGATTAAAGTGCAGCAATGTGCCTGAAAGGAGGAGAGGTTGTTCTTTATCTGTATCGGTATCATACTTTACACTTATTACAGGTGAAAGTGACAGAAAAAAAAAAAAAAAAAAGCTCACAGCCACTGACAGAGATAAGCATTTTTAATCAAGCCATTATTCTTGCCAGGGTAAAAGTGCTATTCCTACTGAGCACAGTCTATGCCACCTGTTTTTTCTGTCACATCTCCATGTTTTCACATGTGTCCTACAAATGAAACATAACATGAGACATGCTGCCTGGCCTTTAATCAACCTTCACATCTTGTTGCCACAGAGAATGAGGTAAGAAAATAAAAAAGCTAAGCACTGTAACAATGGTAACGTTCCACTTCTATCACAGTAACATAATATTTTAGAATGAAAATTTGAGCAGTGCTGTGCAGATGCATACAAAATCTATTCCAAACCAAGAGCAAATACTTTTCACAGTTCCTTGGTCTGTGTTCTCAAATTATAAATAAGTATCATATTCAATCTTTTCTATAATCCTGATAATATTTCTGTTCAAAAAATCTGAATTACATTGAGAATACATTTCCTCAGGAGGCCTCAAGCAGCTGAAAAATACCAAAATAAGAAAGAAACACAAAGGAGAGTGTGCTATAACAAAAGGGGCTTCTCAACCACCCTGTCTCAAGAGGAAGATGGAGAGGTATTTTCCGTCACGAGAGACAAATTTTTGAGTGTAGGAAATACTGAAGATAATTTTACCCTTTAGTTTTGTTATCTATGTGCTTTTGAGTGACATTTTTAACACTTAATTGGAGGAAAGGTTTACAACTACCAAATAGGAAATAGAGGGCTTGCACCCGAATATGTACATCAAGAGAAGTGAGACTCATGTCTTTAGACTCAAGAGACTCCAAGAGAGGTCCAACAGACTAGGATATACACTTGAAGGTTGTTTTCACAAGGGGCTGAATGAGGTCAAAAGCACACTTTAACCTGTAACCACATGAAATCAAACACTGGCATTCTATACAGATAGCAAATGAACTTGATTTTGCTTCTGTTGTCAGTGATGTATAGAAGGAGTAACTCCATAAAGTCAATAAAGAACTATCATTTCTTGCAAAGTTAATCAGATGCAGCCTGCATGAACTAAGGCGTAAAAAAAAATTATGAATACAAAATTTTCTATTCAATAGCAACCACAGCTTAACATATGAACAAATATGTTGTTTACAAGAGGGAATCCAGCTAGTACTGAAATCTTTTCAAAGTGGAAGTCTGTCATCAACTTCGAATTTAGTACACTGCTTTTAAATTGCATGAGAAAAAGCCTCTCAAGAGAACTCCTTTTCCTGAGTTCTCTGCCTTTTCCATGTGTAGCTAAAATATAATGACTTTTTATAATGGCCAACACTATGTACATGGTAAACATGCATAATTATACATATAGACACCCAAATTTAATCACCAACAGCAGCGACAATATCATTTTTAACCTTGCCAAAATCCCAGACATTTCTTGGATTCCTCTCTGGATCACTTCAGAGAGGTTTCTCTTTGAAATATTTCAATGGAATAGCAAGTGAGACAATGGAACAGTAAAATTAAAAAAAAAGCAAAACACAAAAAAACCCCAACCAACCAAATAAACCCCCAACAACACAAAAAATGCCCGAACCTGAAAATGAAGGAAAGACAAAGGTAGTAAAATGAAGATAATAAAATAAAGAAGGCAATTGGTGAAGCTAATCTTTAAAGATTATCACAATTATCCTAATTTAGAGTAATTTTGCACACAGTATTGTATTTTTTTTCCTTTCAGTAAAACATTTGCATGTTTACTAACCAAAGTTAGAGTATGTGTGAGCGTGCAGTATTTATGTATTTTTTATCAGCTACAAAGAAAGAGGACTGGGCAGGCAGGTGGATTTGGTACTGGAGATCTCCTAAAAATAATTTATTTGCCCTTAACCTTTGGTTATCCTAAAACAAGTAGGTGCCACCTAGCCACCTGGAGTACTAGTGGGGAGAATGGGATTTGAAAACACAAGACTTCTGTTGGCAAAATGAGGCCCAGTGGTTTATCTGCTAATTGATAATGTGTAACAATTCACATATGGAGGTGTCTTTATGGAGAGCACTCTGGCAGCAATCACATCTTCTCTATAACAAATATGCTCTGTCCTGAAAGTTTCTTGTGACTGCAACTGAGATAGTATGTAATAAACAGGCAGAGCTCTCTAATCAGTGTTTTGGCTCTGAGTTCCTATGCACAATTTGGCAAGATTTTGTCATTAAAATCTTAATTCAAGAGTTACCATCCCCTTTAATTGTTGAGCTGTGAAATATTTCAAAGTGTGTTATGAAGCATTACAATGTAGTTTTCTATCCAAAGACATACACATCTTGCAAACAATTAGTTTTAGTTTTGCATGACCTACTTACTAACAACCAACTTTAGAGGAAGAGTCTCATGCCATACAGGAATATGTGGCAAAGAAGGAAGTAAAGACATTTGCCTTCTGTTTTGTCTTCTTTTCACAAAAATGTATGGATTTTAATTTGTATTATCATTGTTTTATAAAACTGAGAAATTTTATTATCTTGTAAGATGTTTGGGGAAACCTGTTGAAGAAGGAGGGATGCCACACTGATGTGCAATTGAAAACTTTCAAAGCCAACCTAATCAGCTTACAATTAGAGAGGTTTTTCCAAACTACTCTTGGTTTAAAATCCACCACGGATCTAATAGTCAAGCTGTGCTCTCCCCTGTTCACACATCATCATCATCAGTCGTGTCTGACTTCAGAATTACAAATTCTACTGATTGGAAGCTAGAAAAAAATGCCATCTTTTTACCGTATCTATATTATCTCATTTTCAGAGTAGTATTAAATTGGGAAAACACACTTCAAGTATGACATTTAGCAGTGCATTTTCTAGCTACACAGATGAACAGTGAGATTTCTGTTTGTCTCCATGAAGTGGTCTTAAACCTCAATTTGTGCTGTGTGCACATCAGCCAACCGCTGGGTATAACTGACAGCACTCACTCAGTACTGGAGGATAAAAGGCATCTATAATATTTTCCTTTTACACCCTGTAAAGGCATGGACTTGGTCCAGTTTCCGTAGGAGACCCCTTAACTTGTGCACACTAGCTAGATACAACTCAGAGCAACAGGCCTGATCCTCATTTTGATCCTCATTTTACTGCATATGCATGTGTATGTTCTATTTGAAGCAGACTCTTCCTAAAGTGTCTCCAAAGCTTGCCTCACTTTTTGATTTCTCTCACTGAAACTATTTAACCTGAGGGAAATACCTCTCACTGGATGTGCAGCTGCCACATTTTAAGTAGCACTTTTGGTAGGTAGCTAAAGGTGCATAACTTCTGTATACTTTTGGAGTTTCCATATTTAAAACTGTAACAAATCTTTCAACCTACACGAAACATTAACAAAAAACCCCACTTTTACATATTAAGAAGTGAATATAATCAGAGAGCAAACTGTCAAAACTGCTTGTATTTGCCATTATTTTACATATAAATATATATTAATATAAAGCTTACATATACAAAAGTTACAGAAAATGCCCTCCAAATCAATCTGTAGCAACTTACATCAATTCAGCAGATCTGATTGGGTTCAGCTCACAGCTTTTATCACTAGCAAATGAGGAATACTTTTCACAGAATCACAGAATCACTGAATGTCAGGAGTTAATCTTTAGCTCTTCTTCCCATCCCCTCCAGCTCCCACACTTCACTCTTGCACATACTATATTTATTTTATTGTGGTGGTGAATTACATTTTACCTCTGATTGTTCAGACGACCTACACTTTAAGGCCATGTAACTGATCAGTAAAAAGTCTCACAGGACAACTGTGTTTGTACGTTTAGACTAAATGTCCTAATACACAGTCAGAGATTTTTTATGTGTCTGTTAATCTGTGCATTTTGGACACAGGCCTAAAGGTACTGTAAAACTGCTCAAGCAGCAAGACATGTAAAATATTCCTGTTAAAGATTATAAAAAAATCCTGGATAAATACTGTTAACAGCTATTTTTTTTTAAGTTTGTCTCTCATTCAAATAAAGTCTATCCACCCTGTTTGAATTTTGTCCTACTTTTGAACTTCTTTTAGATATAATTTCAAAAACAAAAACCTAGACATTAAATGTAACAATCCTCACACTTGGTGTGCACACTCATTACCCAAGATTCCTTCTTTTTGTTTCCTGCCAAAGATACATATTCTGGAGAGAATACATATTCTCAAGGCCATCAACTGAGGAAGGTGATGTAATGTGTTAGCTGCTTCCATCTGGCCTTCATAATAAGGAGGAATTCCTAAATTAAGGGAAAAATTGTCATTGGCAGACAGTAATGGTCAAAATGTATCTTTCTGCCAAGATAACAGGCAATCACTGCAGACGCTGATACAATCCACAATGAAAACCCAAATCTGTGACAATATAAACAGAATCAGCTTGGACAATTTATTTTCAGGAATAAATGGATCTTTCAATAAAAGGTTTTTACAAGTCTAAGTAGCATTCAAAGTGGAGAATAATGTACCCATAAGGAAACTCAGTCATGAGTTCTACTGGAAGTTGTTAGCAGAGCATTCCTAATTATTTATGTACAAGTTCATCAATTGTAGCATTTAAGCAGTTTCAAGGTTTTCATAAAGTAAGTGTGAAACAAGGACAGCAAGTAATGTGATTTAGCAACAGGATTCATATTTGCTGACATGCTTGCCATGTGTACCTTGTATTTTTATGAAGCTTGCTTTTGAAGGCAAGTAATAGATAAAGTGCTGCATTTTTTTCAATAAAGACTTAGCAATATTCTTAAAGGTTACCTAAATGAAGCAAATAATTTGCAGCCTATTTAAGAAAGATTTTTTATTATTATTTAAAAAAAAGGCATTTGTGAGTATTGTAACTAATAAAAAAGAGGGCCTACTGGATCCAAACATAAGACGGAGTCTGAATTCTTCCATGCAATGTTTCCAGGAAGGTTTTTCTGCCTCTCTTATTTCTGACACACCCAATACGTCAATATGTGAATGTTAAATCTAAAATTCAGAGCTTGTGTTAAATTTTGATGAAAAAATCCTGGTGTCAGTCTCTCCTAAGTTTAGCAACTTTAAGTTGTCCTTATTTATTTTTATTTTGTCCTTTTTTTCCTTCTTCCTCCCCTCTCATTTTTCTTTCTGCCTCTCCCTTCTGAAGTAAGAATTAGTATTGGGTAACAGTTCAAAAGAGGTAAGGTTTTAAAGTAAGACAGACAGAACTCCAGCACACCTTTGAGCTAGAGACAGGGTTCCCATGAAAGAAACTCTCATCATCTCATCTTGGACCTTTCTTTTAATAAATAAAAAAAAAAATAAATAAATTCCTTGTTAGCGTCCCATACAGGACAATTCAGTTGTTTGGTGACCAGATAATGCAGAACTGCTTTCGGTAACAAGATAAGAAGCATCTGAAAGTTAACAAGCAAAACTTGGTGGAGGAAAATTTAATCTAATATGATTATTAATGAAATTAAAAAAAAATAGTCTTCTAAGACTGTATAAAAGTCTATACTTGAGGATATCATTACTCATTTACTCTGAATCAATAATGGAATTTGATAGGCTTCAGCATTAACAGACTCTGGGCTTTGCTTGGAAGTAGCAACTTCTTTGTCTATATTTGAAAACAAAATTCAGTTCTTCAATCTCTTTTTTTGAATGAACTAATAAAACAGAGTGACCCACTTCACGATGTAAAAATTTTGATTATCCCAGTAAAACTGGTTTGTTTTGTAAGGACAGTGAGGCTTATTAGTTCATTTAGGAAGCCCACTTAGGGAAGTACTCGTGGGACAAAACCCTCCTCAAGTTCAGGGAAGGCTGATGCTGCAACGTAACTCCTACTAGACTGTGCAAGCAATAGGTAGAAGACCCTTGAATTTTGAAAAGAAAACTTGCTTTCTCTGACTAAGAGTTTTCTACTGTGGCATACAGGATATATTTGGATCCCTCTGGAATCAGAAAAAGAGCAAAAGGGAAGGTTATTTCTTTCTGGTGGATTCCTACACTAGCTTTATACCAACTTAAATAGATCTGTGATGGTCATGATATTCTGAGATGAGGCAAGCGAAAGTAAATCGTATGAGCACAATTTTTTTAGTATCTTTATGCTCCAATCAAGGAAAGAAACAACTCCAGTTAACAGCACTTTCATAGAACTATGACTTATTTTCAATGTCTTTGCGGTTATTTTATCAATTCTGAAGATAATGAATGTTTGCCTAAAGCTCTATGTTACTTTTAAAGTATGGCAGAAATGAAACAGAAAGGAGACTATTTATTTTTAGAGGCACATGATAAAAGTAGTTCTCCAGATGCAACTCATAACTCTGTAAGAGGATTCACACCTAGTGGATTAGACTCACTATTATACTGCAAACAATTTGTAAAAAAACCTTTATATGGCATACTGTATATATTACTGCCACTAGTGCTTAGTGATGAATAAGACATTATTATCTCTCACACCTTTATATCTGAGATCTCACTGCATGGTATTTTGGTGGAAGATTACTTTCTATTGATTACAAATATCAAACATGAAAGAATCTGGAAGCAGTTACTTTGGTGATGTTATAATTACCTTTATTGTTTTGATGAAATTAAATTCGTGTATGTCATTCTGGACTGATGAAAATTAATTCTTAAAAAGAATTTGAACTATTAGACTTTAAGTATAAAATTTAATATTAGGACATATCACAAAGCTGGCCAGCTGCTCTGTAGAAAACCTTAAAGGGAAAAGCAGAGCTCATCAGCACAAAAATGCAACTAAAGGTTTACAGCATTTCTAATGAAAAGACAATTCACAAAACCCATTTAGGACTTCATGGAAACATCATTGGAGGGGGAAAAAAAACTTCAAGAAACCACTTTCTCTTCAAAATTTCTACTATTCTATCTATTTACTTTTCAAAAAGTAAAGAAACATATGTCAAAAATCTGGTTTGTATCATATAAAATTAAGTATTTGAGCATCACACTACGTTGCACTCTCAAGTCTTTCCAGCAGTATTATAAGTAAATGAACAGGCTCAAACCTAACAATGTCTTTAGTTTCATTGATTTATCTACCAAATTTTAAATCATGAAAATCTGAAGTTATAGCAGGTAACAGCTAAATAGATATGAAAGATATTTAAAAAAACTCTATACAAGAAAATGAGAGTAACTGAACCATAAGGACAGTTGTTATTTTTAGCTGAAATACCATCATCCCACATATGGGTCATTATTTTTGAAATAAAACCCACAAGAAACAGAGAAAATGAAGCAGAAAAATAACTTACAACTACCAATAAAAATTCCACTGGTTAATTTTCTCTTCATAATGGCTAAACATGTTCTTCATTGGAAGAAAATGGATTTCCAGAAAATGGCTCTAACTGGTTTATTAGTAGGAAAAACATACTGAAGTCTAACATTTTCATTTTGTATGATGAAGTCACTCAAAATCATGACTGGACATCCAGAGGGAGCTGTCAGAGGGCTTAGGAGATAGACCATGTTGACCTGAGTCGTTATGACCCTGCGATAAACTTACCAAAGAATGATCATTACTTTGGCATGAACTCTTGTTTATATCAAGATTATTGGAAGTATTTGTGGCAAGATTAGATGAGGGAACTCTGAAGATTAAACATAAATCTATAAATAACAGCCTGAAACAGCACAGCTACAGCAGAAAAGTAAATCTTTCTTACAGTATTTTAAAATATGTAATATTGCCTGCAATTCTTTAAAACTGGCAAATTAATAATGTTAAGTAGCTATTCTGTTTCTGCCTTGCCAATCAGAAATCACAGACTTTAACTTGAAACAATTATTTCAAAACAAATTTTCAAGAATTAGTTGTTAATTACATTTTAAAAGTATTTTCAGCTTGTAACTAGTTACGAGCTGTTAGAATAAAAGTGAGAATCACAGATTAGAAGAAAATAAGAAAAGATAAGCAACAATAAATACTTTTGTGATAAATGAGGAATTCATAGAAGATCAAGTTTTCACAACAATCAATACCTGCAGCAGAATTATCTATATTAACTGCATTAAAAGTACGATAATAAAATTGAATGAAAGAAAAAAGTTTTTGCAACACATAAAAATCAATTAGATCTCACAAGAGCAGAAGTATTACATAAATCCTAACAGAATCCAAGTCAAATGTCTAAATGACTTACACATTGGCAGAGTACACAGTCAGAGATGCTGTGGAAAACATTTGGAAGGAGAGCAAGAAAGATCTTAGAGATACATCAGGCACAGGAACACCTACTGGATTGGTTCTCAGCACTGGACTGAGTAACTGAATTTTCCTGCACACACTGACAGCTTTGGAATGACTTCTCAACTATCAGAGAAAAAAATCCAGGCATTATCATGACTTTGCCCAATGTATATTACCAAGCAAAAGCAAGAAAGAACATAAAGAAAGAGTAATGAAGATGCAGCAAAAACCTACACTGAAAAGAGAAAAAAAAGTTTGAAGCTAGCACTGAGCAAGTCTCAGTACAAGCAAATGGGTTCCTCTGTAGTAGAAACATGTAACAGTTATTTAAAGGCATTCTACTTGTACTTGTACTTCTGCCTCTAATACCTAGAGCTAAGCTGTTTGGTTTTTTCTGTGTGCGTGTGCGTCCCATTCTAGCTTTCTATTAATTTTCTTCTCCTGAAAGCAATGTCCATTTCTTTCTTAAAAACAAGATTAAGTATCAACATGTAATGTTGCAATACAAATGTAAATGTATGTTATTCTCTTTGTGAAGACATTCAGTAGCTAAATGGTACTAAACAATTTAACCAAACTTTCTCCCTGAAGCCATACTTTTGTATTACTTTATAAATTTTCTAGGAGCCTTTCACCTAGTTGGTCTGAAAAATCCAAGTATTTATCCAGCTGACAGTATCTTTTTCGACCCATCCACTTCTAATGACAACATTTCATCTTATTTTTGGGGAGCTGAAGGAACTAATTTTTAATTCTAAAAAATGCGTGAATAATATTTTTACCATTCTAGACATTCAAACTTTTTACCTCATTGCGTGTAGTCAAAGATGATTTTTAAAATAAAAACAACAAAATTGTTATAAATTAGCATTTTGGAAATCTGATATATATAGACATACATATATATTTTTTTTGGACCCCAGATTATGACTGATCATCAGAGCTGAAAAAGGTCATTAATGCTAACAGACATCAGCATTTTTCAGGCTACCAAACACCTGCACTGTCACTTTTTAGTAAGGCTGTAGGAACAGTAATATCTTCAAACACAGCCATTTGTATGGAAAGAAAGGTGTCAGATCACAAAGCTCACTGAGTACCCATGATCTCTGAATCCAGTATACCACTGAAGTGTCTATCACAGCTATCTATCCTTTTGGGCAGTGCCAAATTGTCAAATGTGGCAGTTCTGTGAGCAGCTAAACAAGCTGCCAGTACAGAAGATAATTATAGAAGGTAAAGAGCCAGTTAGTTGTGAACAATAGAAAACAGTAAAGCAGAGATTATGTTTACAGCATGGATACCTGCAGTTTATTCAGCTTAAGCTAAAATAGACTACAGTGTCTGCTAAAAAGTTTTTATAAAATTCATGTCAACTGACACAGCAATTTCTCATTCACTTGAAATCATAGAATCATAGAATTGTCAGAGTTGGAAGGGACCTTAAAGATCATCTAGTTCCAACCCCCCTGCCTGGCAGGGACACCATCCACTAGGTCAGGTTGACCAGGCCACAATAAGGTCTCCTTGTAGCCTGATGATATAGACATATCTTTCTCACACCAGTAAGCCAGAGTCTAGTCAATCATATCTCTCAATTTTAAGGAATGCCAAATTCTTGCAAGACAAATAGCAGCGAGATTGCTTCTCTTCTAGCTATAGTTTCAGGCTGTAGGTAGAACCACAGAGGATATAGAAACAGAGATATGAATCTAAAGAAAATATAGAAAGGATCACCCAGAAAATTCATAAAGGTGTCTGAAGGTTCAGAGTCTACAACTGCATGCTAATACAACATGTAGTTCTGAAATTTTGCTGGGCACATGTGGAAGAAAATGTGATTCCTTTATCAAATTCTCAATTATCTGTTTTAGCAGCATTTTTATCCTATACTTCTACTACCAGAGAGTAAGAAAACCCCAGCTTATTCAGGTGTATTTCAGATCTCATTTTCTTTTGGAATTTCTTAGACTCTTCTAACAGTGTTTATGAAGGTGACTTAGAAGTCAACTTTTTCACTACTGTTTTTTGTTCCTTGCATGCATCTCAGAATGCCTCCTGAAAACCACTTTTGAAAATCAGCACAGTCCAAAGCAATTTCACACAAATGCTGAACTCGTTACCCTTTTCCTTCTCAGACATGCAACAACAGTGTCTGTGTAAATGAATCTCCTCTTTCCCCACACCACTCTTGCAGATGGCACCCTGTAGCATGTTGTACATTGTTCAATGAGAATGGCTGTACAGTAAGTGACCTACTTAAGCATGAGGCTGTATTTGCCTCTGCTACATGCACATAGGATACGTTCTGGGCATCCTCTTCTAGCCTTTAAGGGTTGGGTCTTCATCTGTTCCATTTTTTTTGCAGTATATGATCTCTTGTACTCCATGAGAAGGACATGGGCACCCATTTGCTTACTTCTTGATGGGAATGTTCAAAACAAATAAATAAAAGCTGTAACTTCTGTTTGAGACTCCCTTCTACGACACATAGAAGAAAAAAGTAGTAGCTGTTATCAAGTAGAGTTTTTTTTTTTCCTTTCTTTTCCTTTCCATTTTCCATCTGATTAAATACTTCCCCGCCCAACATGTCATCTGTCAGACAATATTGTAAGTGTTTTTCAGCAGGAACTTTAATCTTCTTCCGTTCTTGTTTGTTCTTGCTTTGCTTTTCTATAGGGTCTAGCAAGGTCCAATACTGATGGGAACTACTGATATACCACAACTTAATTTTTTTCTAATATGATCCCACTTACAGATGATGTAATTTAAGAGGTAACATAACATCTGCCCATAATTACCTTTTGATTTGTTTGGCACTCCCCAAAACTTTGCTTAGCCTAAAAGTGCTTGTAGCAGAAAACCAGTAAAGACTTCCCAGTACACCTAAGTATGACATAGATACCAGAACCTCCCATTTATGTGTGATTTTCTATGTGTGCAAAATGGGTAATTCTACTTTTAAAACCTCTTCCAGTCTTATCAATGCCCTTGCCTGTTATTAAGGGTGGCCTTTTTGCTGTTCCAGAACTAACATGACATGACATTTATTGCAGGCAAAATACTACAGTACATTGATCTGTGAAAAAGCCTTTATCTGAAACAAATTCTGTTAGTATTATGGGATTCATTAGAAATGTACAAAACCCTCCCCACTCTCATACATTGAAATTATATTTCCATATGATTTGCTCACACTTCATTTCTGAAACAAAGACATATCTCATTTTCTGGAAACTAACTGTGTAAGTCAGTATAAAAGTTTTTGATATAATGCCAGTATTATTTTGACATTTCACAAAAGTCACACAATTTCTTTGTCTGTAAATCTATGATTAGTGTCATATTTTAACTCATGTCCAGCACTGTTCCACTCCTGGACTCAAAAAAAGCTAACAGTTTTGGATGGGGATCAAAGAATAAAACCCAGGCTAACTACCTTGTCAGTAAAACTGTAACATTAATATTATGCAAATTCAATGTTTTTCCATTGAAGGAGATTAAATCATTTGAGTTTATTTGCTATGGAAATTGTGACCTGATGGGTTCATCCTGACTCCCCCCAACAGCTGGAGATTTGACTTCCTCCCAATACACACACACAATTTCTAGAGGGCACTCCATGTGCTGTCTTAACTAAATAATTTGGAGTAGGTCATGAATTCTGGGACTCATTGATGTAAAACCCAATGATTTGCTTCAGATGTCCTTTCAGATTCAGTGGAAAAACACTAGCAGATTAACGTTTGTTTCCCATTTTCACTTCTTCAGGCTAGAGACAAAGTGAACTCCACCCCAACCATTGGGACCGTTATCCCAGATGTCATATTTGACTCCTCGGCATCTCTGGTCTAAACGATAGATACTATTTAGAGATTCCCTTGCTGCTGCTTCTTTAGATTCTATTAAATGGATTCTCTATCCAGCTTACACATTCAAATGTCTTGTCAGAACTTATATTCTTATTGCCCTGAGGAAAGAGACTTGGGGGTGCTGGTGGATGAGAAGCTCAACATGATCCGCCAGTGTGCGTTTGCAGCCCAGAGGGCCAACTGTATCCTGGACTGCATCAAGAGAAGAGTGGCCAGCAGGTTGAGGGAAGTGATTCTCCCCCTCTATTCTGCTCTCGTGAGTACCCCACCTGGAATATTGTGTCCAGTTCTGGAGCCTCTATTACAAGAGGGATATGGGGGTGCTGGAGTGAGTGCAGAGAAGGGCCACGAGAACGATCAGAGGACTGGAGCACCTCTCCTACGAGGACAGACTGAGGGAGTTGGGGTTATTCAGTCTGGAGAAGAGAAGGCTCCAAGGAGACCTTATTGTGGCCTTCTACTATCTGAAGGGGGCTTACAAGAAAGCTGGTGAGAGGCTTTCTAGGAGGTCAGGTAGTGACAGAAGCAGGGGAAATGGATAAAAACTAGAGGAGGGCAGATTTAGATTAGACATTAGGAGGAAGTTCTTCACTGTTAGTGTGGTGAGGCAGTGGAACAGGTTGCCCAGAGAGGTTGTGGAAGCCCCATCCCTGGAAGCTTTTAAGACAAGGCTGGATGAGGCTCTGGTCAACCTGATCTAGTGGATGGTGTCCCTGCCAGGCAGGGGGGTTGGAACTAGATGATCTTTAAGGTCCCTTCCAACTCTGACAATCCTATGATCCTATGGTCTTCTACACATGCATACTTTGTATCTCTTCATCTTACTAATGGCTGGTCAAAATTTTACCCTGTTGTCCCGTTTGATCCTATTATCTCCTGCTGAATGTCTCCAAAGGTTTCTGGCCTAAGAGTGTATCAAACTTAAGCTTTTAATTGTTATTTTCAAAACCCCCTCACCAAATTACTCTCCAAAATACACCCTGCCTTTCATGCTTATTTATTGCAACAACTTTCTGAAGATATTAGATAATAGCAAAAAAAAAATATATACACAGCTTCCTACTTAAAATACTCTAGACTTGCCTTTTGAGCACTCTGTGCTGTTGACAGTTAGGTTTTTTTGGAGAATGACTTCTACAATGACGTGAACTTCTCTATTAAGCCAGGCAGATCTGTAAACATGCAGTTCATATGCATTTCATTTCACCTCTCCCTTGCCTACTTTTTTATCATTAGATGACGAATTCCTCTGAGTGTGACCTCGTCCTCCTATATAGCCTTGAAATGGGTAGCAAGGGGCAGCTTAGTGAAGGACACTCCTGCTAATAAGACTGAGCTACACCTTGTCCTAAGTGGTGCTACAGTATCACAGAATCATAGAATGGCCAGGTTGGAAGGGACCTTAAAGATCATCTAGTTCCACCCCCCCCGCCATGGGCAGGGATGCCAATCACTAGACCAGGTCGCCCAGGGCCACATCCAGCCTGGCTTTGAACACCGCTAAGGATGGGGCATCCACAACCTCTCTGGGCAACCTGTTCCAGTGCCTAACCACCCTCCTGGTAAAGAAATTCTTCCTAATCTCTATCCTAAATTTCCCCTCTTGTAGCTTGTAGCCATTTCCCCTTGTCTTATCACAGTTTGAGAATCTAAAAAGTCTCTCCCCTTCTACCCTATAGTCCCCCTTTAGGTACTGGAAGGCAGCTACGAGATCCCCTCAAAGCCTCCTCTTTTTAAGGCTGAACAACCCCAACTGTTTCAGCCTTTCCTCGTAGGGGAGGTCCTCCAGTCCTTTAATCATCTTTGTGGCCCTCCTCTGGACTCGCTCCAAGAGGTCCACATCTTTTTTATGCTGAGGAGCCCAGAACTGGACGCAGTACTCCAGGTGGGGCCTCACAAGGGCAGAGTAGAGGGGCAGGAACACCTCCCTAGACCTGCTGGTCACACCTCTCCTGATGCAGCCCAGGATGCGGTTGGCTTTCTGGGCTGCGAATATACATTGCTGGCTCATATCCAGTTTTCCATCTACCGTGACCCCCAAGTCCTTCTCTGCACAGCTGCTTTCAATGAGTTCCTCACCCAGTCTGTACTCATAGCCAGGATTACTCCTACCCAAGTGCAGGACTTTACATTTAGATTTATTAAACTTCATTTTATTCAGTAGCTATGAGCTTTCCTCATCTGAAGATAACTTTTACATTGTTAAGGATAGTATTCCAAGGATGGTATTCACTGGGAAAAGACAATGTAGTGCTGCTAGGTGTTGGCTCCAGAAGCTCAGTTTAAGCCTTTATTCTTTACTCTCTCATCATACTAATTTTCCTTACAAGGCAAGCACAGAGCCCAACTGATATTAGGAACAGCAATGTTTGCTGTACTGACCCACCTTGCTGCCTTAAGAGCTATTATGGAGTTTAGTGCTGCATACAGGTCAAGTTGTACAGCATATTTTAAATCAAGCCACAGTTTTAGAAGGACTGATGTGTTTATTGACCTACTGTAGCTTGCAATTTTAGTAAAATTTTCTTTGATCTTAATATTATTTTTAAAACATTGAGCAGAAGAATTATATGATCTCTATGTGACTGTACCTCTAAAACAAATTAACTTCATTACAGTCCTCCTATGATTATTAATAATATTAGCTTTTCAGTAATAGTGCAATTTAAGCTTCATTTAAAATTATGCCTTAGGAGTTCAAGGGGAGCAGCAAAGCCAATAAGGATCATGTTAAGCCTCTTGTTTCAATGTGTGAGAAGCGTCACCTAAATTTTTCAAGCCAAGTCTTGGCACTAGCTTGAGGGAACTTGGCTTTGCTCAAAGGAACAGCCTTCTGTCAGTGTCAAGAACAATCCTAAAGAGTAAAAACAGTGAACACAGAAGGCTGCACTGAACCTCTGTGTTAGAAACAAACAGTGAGCAAAGATTAACATTTATCTGAGCTTTCCATTTATTTCCCCATTTGCAGACAATATGTATGCCATGACTTCATGTTGCTATGTACTCTAGCAATGGAACACAACAGTAACAGGGAATAAAAAAGGGAAATCGAAGTAGACTTTTAATTGAACTCGGGTCTCTGTAGAGAAATTGAAGTGTCTATTTTTTGGTATAAATCTTGGAAAACCTCAGCTGCACAAGTCACAGTCAGGCTGTATGTTAACTGTTCAAAAGGTTTTGTCAATTCTGTGTGAAATATTTCTTCACCTCCTAGTTTTGAAATTTAAAGTACAATTTAAGTTTTGCTGTTAACAGTTTTGGCTGTAGAAGGAAAGCAGAATATACACGATGTCAATAGATTTTAAACAGGAAGAAGCAAATTCTTCTACATTCATCTGTGTCAGGGGCTTTTGTGAAAAGTACTGAATTAAAGAGTAAAGCTTTTACTTTCTCTGGACAGCAATGGGAACACAATGTAACTGTTTGAGCAGACACAGCCCTAGGGACCCTGATTTGAATGACTGCTTCAACTAATAAAGACATACGGTCATTTCTCCATGGTACTCCCGGCTGGTGCTAATGCTAAATGATGCAGATTTTTACTGTAGTATGTATGGAAATACAAACACTAAAATTTGTTGCCAAACACATCTTCTTGCAAAAATCATCCTGCTACTGAAGGTTAGTTGCTTCTGTTGTTTAAAAAAGGAATGGTTATACTAGGCCTTTTGAAGCAACTAAGTTAATTCAAGTTATCTTCAAAGTTTTTGCGAGGTTATTCCAAAGTATTTCAAATTATCACTATTATAAAAAACCCTCAACATTTGATACTATCTTTTATCCTTTAAATTAAAGAACATGAAATAAACAGTAATGTGTTAGTGACAATTTGTACCCTACTGTCAAAAAATGGGAGCTCCCAAGCAGAATTCTGTGAAACACTACTTGCCCACAGAGTACTTGCTGCTAATTCTTGGAAGGCTGGCTAGTCATACACTGCTGGCTTTAGTCCCTGTTTCCAGCTGTTACATCACATGAAAGACAACTAAAAATACATTAAATACTTCTCCATACAAGCAAGTAAAAAATGTTGCAATAATGTCAGGACCTGAAAGCAGAAGTGTTGCTTGCAAAGTTATGAAGACAAGAAAGGGAAAAAAAAAGAATTCTTACAATCTCTCTGCTAAAGAGTGATATGATCTGTGATATGGCAAGAAAAAATCTTAACAAGGCTCAATTTCAGTATTTTAGCACGTTTCGGATATTAAAAAATGTTTCAGGTATTCAAGGTCCCAGTCCAATAACTATCAAACAGTCTATCAAAGATCTAACCAATATTTTCTGTTACAGTTTGGCCTGTGCTTATGTACCTTACTGAAATCAAACCCAAGAAATAATGTACTAACAGTTATGTCAAGTGTTCAGAATAGACAATAATAGATTCTTCCAAGATATTAAATGGTCTATGTGGGAATTTAATAGGCTAATGGTGCTTCCTAATAAGGCTTGAGAGTGTAACTTACTGGAAACACAAATAATACTTGCAAACATAAATTAATGAAATGTTCAAACTGTGAGGTTGGAGTGACCTGCAGTTTCTGGGGTTGCTTGCCTGCCTACTGACACCAGTAAATTTACAACGGATTTCACAGAATCAAAGAATATTAGGGGTTGGAAGGGACCTCAAAAGATCATCCAGTCCAACCCCCCTGCCACAGCAGGATTCCCTAGACCAGGTTACACAGAAGCGCATCCAGATGGGTTTTGAATATCTCCAGAGAAGGAGACTCCACAACCTCTCTGTTCCAGTACTCCACCACCCTCACTAGGAAAAAATTCCTACGTGTATTCACACGGAATCTCCTATGCTTCAGCTCACAGCCATTGCCTCTTGTCCTCTCACTGGGCTTCACTGAGAAAAGCCTGACCCCATCCTCCTGATGCACACCCTTCACATATTTGTAAGCATAGACGAGGTCACCCCTTAGCCTCCTCTTGTCCAAGCTAAAGAGACCCAGCTCCCTCAGCCTTTCTTCATAAGGAAGATGTTCCAGCCCCTTCATCATCTTTGTGGACTCTTTCCAGCAGTTCCCTATCCTTCTTGAACTGAGGGGCCCAGAACTGGAGACAGCAGGATATTGAAGATTCATCTCATGCTTTCTTCACATTTCTGATTTTTATTCATGCTATGGTGGCAGTGTGACTACATGTTTTAAGTCAGGGTATTTTTATAGGCTCATTGTTCTCTTAGCTGGGAGACTCCTGAACTTCTGATAAGAGCAATTCTTACCATGTACTCAGCTTGCAAAATGTATTATGCTCTGGGGCACTATTGTCAAGGATGCCTCACCTTAGACCAGTCTCCCATTCTCCAGATGTAGCATTTGGAATAGTCCTCACAGTCCTCTGCTTCTTTAGGTCTTGTGGACAAAACACACTTCTTGCGAGGATTGGTGCACCTCACAGTCCGATGCCGTACTCCTTTACCGCACTTTACAGAACACTGTTGGAAACAGACAATTAAGAAGTTTCTACGAAAGTCATAGGTACCCCTTTTTATCCCCTTCTAATCACCTCTGACAGGCTCAAATTAATATTTCAAGACTTTAGTCAGACTCCCCTGACTTCCAACCTTAAATTGCATAGACATTGGATTTGTTAAAAACTAACAAATGAACAAAAATTCCTTCCTGGGAAGAATGACAATTGTGGCAATTTCAGCTAAAAACGTGTAATTAGATCAAAAATTATTTGCTTAAGGAAAGATTAGGCTTTTGGAGAAGAAGACACCTGAAAAGTTTTGATGAAGTGAATGCATAATGTTACAATGACACTATTAGGTGTTTTCTATGAATGAAAGTATATATAATGAAAAAAATCTAAATAATCTTCATAAGATACAAAGCAACTTCAGAGAAACTCTGCCAGTGTCTAATAGAATTTTTCTTGTGAGGGAAAAAAGTTAAAATGGAAAAGTAAATATTCTAAAACTATGCAAGAATCCAGACTGAATTTGAAAATTCAGTCACTGCATATACAGCCAAGTGAAAACCCTGTTCAAGTTGCACAAAATGTCTTAATCTATGCTTTTTTCCATCATTCCCACTTACACTGCCAAAAATTATGCCATTTCCTTCTCAAAACATTATCGCTGGTTTTGATCATCCCACTGCTTGCAGATCAAAACGCTCCTTTGCCAAGCTGATTATAACGGCAGGAAGCAGTAAAGGCTAGCTTCCAATACAATGGTGATAGTAGGAATGACACTGGGAAACACTTCTTCAACATTATTGCTTCCAACAAAAACATGCTTACTTATTTCTCAACTCTCAAGTAAAATAAACTGACTAAATAATCTGGGTTTCTTTCTCACACCTCTTTAAGTGAATACCATTCATCTCAAAACCAGCCCTTGCATTCTAAACTTCTGTGTACCAAACTACAAAGCATACTATTTACTTCTTATCTCTACCTTAGCATCTGCTTTTCATCTTTGAAAACACTCCCTGTGTCTTAGCTCTTTCTTGAGGATCAAGGGGTGCTGTTGAGCAGAGGAGCCCAAACAGCGGACTGCATTGATATTCAGGAGCTGCTACTTGTATTCTGAACCCAGAGGGACAGCTTCTGATAAGGAAGGCAAACAGTATTTGCTTTGCTTTTTCAATGGAGGGAAAAGCACCAAATAACCCCTTCAAGCTTGCATAGTGATAATAACACCCTTCTTCCTCCATAGTCAATTACCTTTAGAAGTGGTATAGCTTTTTAGAAGGAGAAAGCCAAATGGACATGCCCATTAAAACATCTTAAATTAATGAAGCTTTTTGAATAATAATTGCATTCTACAGCAATGCTTCAGAATGCAACATATGCTAAATTTTGTTGTTTACAAACCCGTTTGCCCACTGCTTGTGCTGTTCTTGGAAAAAGAGATGACTAGAGGATGGAAAAGAAACGTCCTTTGCAAGCAGCTACCCTCATAGCCTTTCTGAAGCAGAACATCAGCAACTGTGTGCCAATCAACATCCGTTGCTACAAAAGTATGTCAGAGAAGTTCTCACTCTGAATCCAAGGTCTGGTAGCTGACAAGTGATAGCCTTAACTCCATTTACCTCTAGTTACCCACTACTCCAGTCAGGACATACTTGGTTATACGTGGCTGAAAACTTGCCAAAGAAAACTGTTCCAAGACATTAACTTGGTAAAATGTAGTAGTTCTATACGGCTGGTTTTCCTAATCCCTGATCTTTTTGCCAAATCATTGCATGAGGACCATGAAAATCATTAGACTGAGCTGTGTCTCTTGCTCCTGAAAAAGTCATATTCCCAGAAAATAGTAAGGCATACATAATTGCTACAGACTATTTGTATAAATAAAAGCAGCACCTCAGACCAGACTCCTGCCTCCCACACGGTCATGCAGTCCTGGCCTTCACAGCGTTGTGCAGAAGTAGGCTTTGGCCCAAGGCAATCCCTTTCCCTCGCTCTGATCAAGGTCCCATTTCTGAGCTGCTGTGTGCAGGCTACTTGTCTGTTCTGGGTCCCTTTTCCACATGTCCTTGAACATGGAGTCCACTCTGTCATCATCCATCTGCAAAGAAACACGGGCAATCCAGTAAAAAGAAGTCAGGATGGGAAAAGAGCTGTTGCATCACCTTACTCTCTTGCTTATCAGTACACCCACCAAAGACATACTTGCATATTTCCTGCCTCTTTTTAACTTCACTTTGTTAATGGACTACTCATTAATCTAACATATTTTGCAATAAATAAGGTGTTAATGCTTATATAATTTAACTCCCCAGCCCATTGTCCTTATGTTTTCAGACTACTCTCCTTTTATTATTATTGTAATTCCAATTAGAAAAGCTTTAAAATACACATATATTTTAGAGATGACATATCACTGATCAGCCTGTCTGTTATTCTCTTTCTATATGTCAAGAACATGCCATGCATGTGAAGTTTAGCATTCTTTGAAAATACTTTGTTGCAAGACAGAATCACATGTGTGAAAGGCTCATTGCCTTGGAGGATATACAAATGCTCACACTTCTTCATATTCTTCAGGATGAGCCCTAACTCAGCTAGTGTGGTTTAGATCCCAGCAACAAGAAACAGTGATGCAGCTGGCAGAGCCCACATACATGGAGAGCAATCATTCCACAATACAGTTTTTTCCAAATGTTTGTAGCTTCAAACTATGGCCATGTGCTCTTATAAACCAAACACCTCTGCCACTGTTGCAATGCACAAGTGTATCCCAGGAAACTCAGAATGCAAGGGATAGTGTTTAGGAAATCGAGATTTAAATTTATTTCAACTGTCTGTCATGCATTTTTTGTAAGAAAATATAACATTTAGCTAAGGTTTTTTTATTATCAGTCCAGAGTATTAATTTAGAATTCACAGCCTGTCAAGATAATGCAATACAGTTTAAGATACTTCTTCAAGTGTCAGTAACAAACAAGTAGTTAAACAAGCATATGCTTCAATCACATTTCTGCTGAAGGTTAAAGATATTTGTTTTGTTAAAATCACTAACACTATTTAAAATCGGATATATGTTAAGGATCATGATATCTTTCCACACTACTCAGCACAGCATCTCTGAGCAGCAATTAGCAACTTTCAAAATATTCCTTTTAATAAGCTGGAAAAAAAGTACAGAAAATTTATAACCAACAGTGCCTCAGAAAACGACCAGATTATTCTATTTCTGTGCATTAAGTGCCCAGTGATAAAATAAAAAGAAAGAACTGTTCAAAATATAGAATGAAACACAAATAATCCCTCCAAAGTGTGGTGCCCTCGTCTGGGGAAGTCCAAACCTCATTGGTTTGGTCTTACTTAAAATATATCTTACCTTATCAATTCCAATGTTTTATCTTTTCCAAGAAAGCTATGTATTCCAGTTCATTTTACATATTTTCTCCAAATATTTGTATTTTAATTACTTTGCATTGTTTTCTTTAAAAATACCTTCTACCTCTCCTGCAGATGACTGCAGTAGACCTATCCCAGTGTTTACTCCTAGGGATGCTATCCAACTACTGTCAGCTGCTCTCCTCTCTCTTGAAAAGTGACAGATTCTTCAACTAAGTTCAAACAATACTTGGGGACTTCCTTAGTCATAATTCTTAGCAGCCATATGGAAAAAGGCTGGCTAAAGCTGAAAAGGGTCACTGTGCCAGCCTAGCCAGCCAGCCCAAGGGGCAGGCTGCCAGCCTGGCTACAAAGCAAATGGGGTGGGCTTTGCAGAAAACAGGCTGCATGCTAAAGCTGCCTCCCAGTGTGGAATTTAGAGAAAAAAAACCCTCCTCCTGCTTATTTCACCATTCTACCATCAGAGTCTACTTCTGTTTGTTCATCCACATACTAATGGATAGGGCAAGAGAGAGGATAGGAGCGAGGGGAAGGCTGTCTACACTTCAAGTTGCATCAATGTAGAAAGCCTGATTAACAGCTATTTATTTATTAACTACTTAGTGCACCCAGAGCTTACTGAGCTTTTAGAGGAGTGCATTTTTGATTGACAAAACACTAAAATATATCATTAATTAAAAGCACAGGATTAAAAGTATAGGTTGGGGACTGACCTGTTGGAGAGAAGTGAAGATGGAAGGATGACCATGAGCCAGCAGTGTGCTCTTGTGGCCAGGGGGCCAATGGGATTCTGGGGTGTATTAGAAAGCGTGTGGTTAAAAGGTCATGCGAGGTTCTTCTCCCCCTTTACTCTACACTGGTGAGGCTGCATCTGGAATATTGTGTCCAGTTCTGGGCCCTTCAGTTCAAGAAGGATAGGGAACTGCTGGAAAGAGTCCAGCACAGAGCCACAAAGATGATGAAGGAGGTGGAACATGTTCCTTATGAGGAAAGGCTGAGGGAGCNATCCATCTGTATATACATAGCATTTAAATTTCAATTTCATAGTACACATTAGTCTGTGAGAACATTTATTGAGGAACGTAATAAGGTGCTTTATTGCATAAGAATTGATTTAGGCATGGTGCTTATGGGCTCTCTTTAATTAAAACTTAGGAGAAATAAGTCAGTATTTCTGATTTCCCTACATTTTGTATTATAACTTTTTGGATGTGTGTATTTATTGCATACAGAATGACAGAAGCGGTCATGTCTCTTAGCTCCTAAGATTTTTACATCTAGATATTACAGTTTAATTTAACTAAATCACTGTTACCTTGTCTGGCATGGCTGCTCATTGCATTTGCGGATCTGTGGTTCAGGTTTTGTTAAATATTTGCACTTCTTGTTGTCCACAAGACTGACATTCTTGTTCATAATCTTTGTGCAAGAGACTGTTGTCTTTCTTTCACCTAGTAAAAAATAAAGCAGGCATGTGGGGAAACGAGAATATGCAAGTTTGTTAAAAAAAGCAAGCACAAAGGTATGTGCACCATTTGGCTAAGTAAAAATCTAAAATTAAAGCTAGCAGGTAGCCTAAGAGAGATATTAAAGTTTGGAGGGAACAATGGGATTTTCTAATCTAGACTTTGCATACCACTGTCAACAGAGTTTTGCTGCTTTATTCCTGTAAGTACTCAGAGGCCAAACCCTTACTCTTACTGGAATAATTGTTTCTTTCTCAACCACTGAGACCCCAGTGTTGAGAGAAGCTAGCAGAAAAATTACCTAGAAAAGTATGGTCGTTAAGCAATACATAAAATACAGAAAGGAATTACAAGTCCTGCTCCCCTGTCCTGCTCAAGGCCAGTAGTTCTGCCTGCTTCAGCAGTACGCTGGCAGGCATGGCCAGCACTGAGCTAAAGGTAATCTACATATGCAGCCTTCAGTAAGGAGACTGCACTATTCCCCATGAACTAAAGAGGCCACATAACTGACCTGATCTGAAGGGTAATCATTTAGAAAGTTGGATGCTGCCTGCAAAGACCTATTGCATGTTCTGTACAGGAACCTTGCCCTGACTGGTGTGTTGGAGCCTGGTGTCTCTTGATACTGGAAGCATTAGAAATCAGAATTTAATATAATGCCTACCACAAGGTATCACCTGTAATTAGTCTGGAGACTAATTTTTAGAAAACTTTCAATCCATGTTTTAAAGACTTCAATTAGCAGAAGGTAGGTTCATAGCCAATTGTTCCTATGGTTAGGCTTTAACACTCTGTTTCTATCTTGAACTTAAACTGACAAACAGGGCAATTGCAGGAGTTGGGCAGACTTGAGCATGCAATGTTCATCAGTGGTCAGAAATGAGCCTCTGGATGGAGCAGTTAATTTATAAAAATGCATTGTTTCTGTGACCACAGCTGACATTCTACACAGAGCTTGTGTATGTGAAAGCACATGCAACTAATCCATCATAGACAGCATTTGAAATGTTTGACAATTCCTTCTGCATTTACATATACATCTGTGTATTCATATTCTCTCCTACACAAAGAAAGCTTTTCTGCAACAGAGGTCACAGACCAGTTACATATACAAACATAAATGAAACTACACGAGTTTCATCCTGACATAAACTTTGAGCATTTAAGCAAAATTAACAATAACTTGTATTCTTTAATCAGATTCATCAAAATATTGTTGTTAAAAATTGAAACACAAAAATTTACACAGGGTACAAGCTGCAGCATTTTAATTTCATTATTGCTTCATAGTTAAGCCAAGGATTAAAACAAGAGTTAAAATGGTTTTATATAAATAAAAATCTCTCACTTTTATTTCAGAATATTTGCAGTAAAAATACCTTTTATGGAACTTCGTATTAACTCAGATATTTTAGACAATAACATAAAATGAAGGTCAGTTACAACAGAAAAATATGATAAATCAACATTACAGTGAAGCACTTAAATATTTATTTAAGCATTAATGTAGACAATTACTGACATACTGCATTTTTGGACTTCTCCAGATGATAGGAAGAAATATTTGAAGCAACAACAAGAGATTGTGATAGGATTAAGATTATTTCCAAAATACTTCAGGAGACTGTAAAAAGCATGAATATTCCAAGTAAATAGGAATGCACTGCTAGAATCAGAGGATGCTACGAGCACCATGTACAAAATACCTTCAGGGAAGAATCTTTCTTACCAAACCACAAAAAGCATGTTTATGGAAACTTCAGTAATCTGTCATGACACCAGGATTGTTCACATAGTCAAAGGAGCTAGAACACTGTGTTCCTTATGCTGCTGTTATGAGAAAGCAAAGCATTTCCAGGACTTCTTACTCAATCACGAGGTGCACAGCAGTTTTCAGAACTGCTGATCAGAGCAGCCGTGACTGTCAAGGTCATAAGCAGGAAAGCCAAGTATCAAAAAATCAACATAGTATTCACACTTTAAGTCTGACTAATTGCACAAGGTATGAATAGATCTCTATAGGTTGCATTCATTAAAAAAAAATCTGAAATCTTTCTTCAGTGTAATTATCTATTGGAATGACCCTCCTCTAAAAAGCAGCTCTAAAGGATTTTTTTGCATCAATACTGTTCATGTTCAAGTATTTGTTTTCATAATCATATTTTGTCCTTCCAAAATCACATTTTCTATGGTTTATAAACATGAGCATAGGAAAAATGTCACATCAGCATACTAATACCTGCTGTTGTAATATTTGTTCCGTATGTTTCCGGATCATCCCCAACTCATGTTACTAACTGTACATATTTGATCTGAGACTGCGGTTCAACTTCTCTGTAGTTTGAAATGTCTTTTACAGGTCATTTATCTCCAATAGTTCCAAATACAGAATAGTATATGTATGAACTTTCTAGCCTTGTTCTAGCTCTTGTACTTGTGTTTCTTCTTGAAAACTATCTCCTGAATTTGCTTTGCTCATCTAGAAAATCATCCAGATTTTCTTTCTTCACTACTATCTTTTTGTATTTACTTCATTTAATTTGTATCTTTTCCTAGACTTATAACTATTCTTTTAATATAATCAGGAAGCATGAGACTGAAGTATGTCCACTACTGTACGGAATCATACTATCTACAATGAGGATGTTGCTATTAAGTATACACAACACGGACCATCAGAGCCTTAAATATTAATACCCCAATTGTTTTAATCAAGATATATATACAAACACAAAGAGCATATACAATATATGCATATTTTATCCACACACATATATGTATTATGTATATATATGTATATTGTACATACATATACATTTTTAATGTATCTGTGTGTTTGTGTGTTTGTTTATTTTTCTTTTATTTTACCTCCTCCACATACAGCATCACAGTCCTCCCAGCCAGAATGAGTCCACATGAAAAGAGGCTCTGGTACTTTAGAGCTCTGATTCTCAGGAAGAGGATCCAGTGGGATTGTGTACTCATAGTGTAGACCATAGCTCTGGTCATGGAAGAGCAGCACCTGCAAAATACAGAGAAGGAAAACCTACCTATGTAGGCAGACACTATTAAAGGCAAACTTCAAACTGTGAGGAGACAATCCTGAAAGCATGACAGAATGACTTAAAGCTCTATAGCCCTTTAGCCCTTCTGATGGACTTTGCAGAGTACATTAATGAGAGAATCCAAATCAAGACAATGAGAAAATTTATTTTACTTAACATCAAGTTGAAAAAGCTGCCAATGAGAAATATGCAAACAAACCTCGAGTACTGTGCGCAGTTTTGGGCACCACAGTTTAGGAAGGACATTGAGCTACTAGAAAGGGTGCAGAGAAGGGCAACTAAGCTAGTCAGGGGTTTGGAAAACAGGCCTTATGAGGAGAGGCTTAGGGAGCTGGGGTTGTTTANGATTCTGTGATTCTGTGAAAATTCAACAGAATCTTGAGTGTGTTTATATCCTATTATTTCAGTTCTTTCAAACAGCAGAGGTCTTTCCTAGATGCATTGGATTTAAACCTATTTTAGAGATACCAATTTATTACATTTGAAATATTTTGAGTTGTGAAGTTCTCCCTCACCATCTCTCCCTCTTTCTTTCTAGTGAGTATCAACTTCTCCTCCCCTACACTGAAATGCAATAAAACTCTGCTTTTTTATGAAGAACTTAGTGACTGCAATCCTGAAACTGTGATGCTGTGCTATAGACAGTCAGGACACAAACCATCTGATATTAATTTGAATCCTTCTCCTTAAGTGGCACATCAGTTTTTTATAACAGTTGTAGGAATGTTGAGACCTTCCAACCTGCCTCAATAATGTAAAGATTATTCTTGGATTTAAATTTAATTGTTTAGAAATGGGCTGACAGATCTACCTATATCAGAAGGGGTGTGTGTATATATATAAAAGCAGGTGTATTTTACACAGATCTCATCTTCACAAGCCTGGAAAAAATATTAGTTACCATGCCACGTGGTAGGAACTGGGTAAAAAACCCCACCAGTTTATATTGTCATACCAGTAAATGTAAAGGTGATGTTGTGGGACCTTTGGCTGATATTTTTTCCCAAAGACCTCTCCGAACATAATGAACAGTGGTCCCAGCAATATTGAATGTTCCTGAATGCTCTATCTTCCAGTCACTATTGATTGACTGTTTTCCAGAATCTCGAAGAGCTGCAAAATATATGAAAAAAGACCAGTATAACAGGTGTCTATTCAATAGTGATTTGGGCCTCCTTTCACTTCCATGGATAAACAGGATAATTGGATAATTTAACAAGCAGGTGAAATCACCTAACTCTGCAAAGATATTTATAGTTCAGACTATACAAGAACTTCAGTTGGAACACCCTTTAAATCTGGAAGGAATGCTTGGCAAAATGATGTATACCTAACATTGCTTGAAGTTAACACCAGTATTTTAATACATGAAGAGATTGACAGGCTCCATCATAATTCATAATTTGACTATTGAATTAATTTAAGGAAAAGGCAAGCATTCTCTGTTCTCAAGGTGGCAGTTTCTATAATCCATAAAGGCATAGGAAACAACATTTTCATACAATACTCTTCAAGATTTGTGGAATTAGGCTAAAACTTAAAAAAGAAAAATCTAGTTCAGAATTCTTTCCCCTCAAGTAACCACATTTGCCTTTTTCTCCAAGTTGGAATGTGACAGTACTATTGTCATCCTACCTAAACACTTTTACCACGTTATTTAGTGCTTCTAAAAAATAGGAAAAGCTTTTCCTTTCTGGCTGAAGCATTCCACTTTTTGGCCGAATCATTCCTGGTTTTGGCCTAATTTACATTCAAAAGCGTTATCAAGTCAGGTGAGATGTATTTCATTCATTGAGAAACAGGATTTTAAATTAGTTTTCTGTATGGAATAGATTATTCTTGAAGGTCCTGTAATTTTATTTTATTTTACTTAGTTTTATTTCATTTTTTCAGATCAGGTTTGAGTAATCATGTGAAGTAGAATATATTTGAAGTCACCTTCTGGACAAGAAGTTTTACACATTCCTCTTCACTGAAACTGCATGTTTGGCATCAGGCTGTTGTAACAGAACCTCAACAGCTTAGGTCTTGTCCAAAATTTCTTTTTAAAAATTTTAAAGTTTTAAGTTAATGTGAGTTACTCCTGTAATCATCTTCCCTCCTATTCATATTTATACTGTTATGTTTTGTTTCTATGGGAAACAATGGAAACAGGTCTATAGACTGGCCAAAATCCAGTTGCGTAAGACACCACTGATGAGTACCACTGCAGCACTGTGTAGTAAATGTTAAGACTATAAAATCCATTAGTGCTGCAGAACAGCCCTATTCTATAAATAAACAGTGATTTTACAAGATTTAAAAATTGGTATTTTAGGTTTAAACATTCTATTATTAATGGTAATTCAGTTCTATTTAGTTTTTAAACTGTAGGGGCCAATCCTTTTCCTAGTGGAGAAACAAAAAAAAGTACTTGAAAGTGCTGGGGTCCAGTAGGGTCATGCTGCTCAGATGGAGCAGCATTCTCTCCCTGGAGAGCAGCATACTCAGCATGCAGACATGCGTGGGGGACTGGAATCCCAGACCCAGAATATAGAAATACAATAGATCCTGCATTTTCTGCTTTCAGATTCCTCACTCAAACCACTGAAGTAAGACGAAGTAAGAAAGGGTATCCTCAAGCCTAAAATTCAGACTTGAATTCAGGCAGTCCAGCTTCTGTTCTTGACTCTGTCACACCCTACATTGTAAACAAGTTCAGTGACTTTTATGCTGCACCACACATGTACTCCTACTCTCTTTAGCTTTCTCTATCAGGCTGAAAAACAAATCAAGCATTACATCTACAACTAAAAAGACAAAGAAAACCCAGACTGGGAAAACCCACTGCACCTGTAATAAAGATCAAAATTTCAGTGCTAAAACAAGAGAGCTAATTGCAAGTGTATCTCTGCAGAGCATAAAATAGCCATCATGACAATGATAACCAAGTGATGGTGACGTGTGCAATGCATTTTCTAATTAGTGGCTCAGGCACATACACTATTCCATTTTTAATGAGGTGTGAGAGGCTGTACAGCCACAAAGATGCAACTTCACAGTTCAGCTATTGCATCTTTCAGTGCTCAGAAGGGCAAAACACTGCTTTGGTCATGGTCCTCCACTTCACAGTCATGCCTACTATTCCTTTTATTGTTTTCTATATACTGTACACCACCGTATTAACTTTGAAATTTTTGCCTAAGTTTCATCTTCTACACTTACAGAGAGGTTAAGAAAAAAGGCATTTATACCAAAGTAAGAAGGAAGTTGACTTCTTTGTGAATTGTGAATTTTGCCTTTTGCTCTATGGAAGATTTAGTCATGCTCTCCAGAACAGCACCAAAATTTTTCTCATGAAAATTCAAAAATTCTCTGAAATTCAATTCTGAATGAAAGAACCTTCACTGACATCTTTTGCCAAGGAAGTCATTGTTTTACTTTCATTCAGGTTATCATGTGTTCCCTTCATGCCATATTAAGAATATTAAGACCTGAGATTTTGGCAACTTTTTGAAAATTTCAGCTGAGGTGAGGCTGACAGGCCAGTAGTTCCCAGTGTTCTCCTTATTACTGTTTTAAAAAATGATGCAATATTCCCTTTTCTCCAGTTGCTGTGAATTTCACCTGTCTGCCATGACTTTTCAAATGTTTAACAGTGGCTTTGCAACTACATCAGCCAGTTTACTCAGAGCCCTGGAATGTATCTCAATAAATCCCATATATTTGTAGTATGTTCAGGTTCCTCAGATGGTCCTGAACCTGATCTTATACAAAGGGAGGGAATTCATTCCCCTGCTTGACCTGTACCATACAACTAGGATGAAATCTTCCCTCAGTTTAAGTTAGCTTCTGCTTTGTAAACCACAGTTTCTAGAGTACACTGGATTAAATTGTATTTACAGCTCTCTCTTTAATTAT